>JANBPK010001217.1:16585-69111 GCA_027579435.1 Candolleomyces eurysporus | reverse complement strand
GTGCTCAGCACCTATTTGTTTCGGAAACGCAGGTTCGCGAATACGTTACGAAGTCCTGTCTTCAGAAGATACTTCAACGTGAAGATTTCTTGGATGAATGTGAGTCACCGTTATCCATTCCGACCAAGTCACTGAGGCACTAGCAACCTTTTTGCTTAGGGAGCTTTTCTAGGATACTCAAAGTGCTGCTCCA
The DNA here is from genome assembly GCA_027579435.1 of Candolleomyces eurysporus. NCBI lineage: Eukaryota > Fungi > Basidiomycota > Agaricomycetes > Agaricales > Psathyrellaceae > Candolleomyces > Candolleomyces eurysporus. The sequence goes on along the minus strand of JANBPK010001217.1, from coordinate 68,918 downwards.
CTACTCTAAGCACCAAATAACATATGTCGACGATCTTCAACTCATTGCTTTTACCCGCAATAACGGATGGGGAAGATTTGACGAAAGACTCATATCCCAACTTGCAAAAGATCGGATAGATTGGCTTGATGATCAGTTTCGTGACTTGGGACGCTTCATGATTAACGCTACCCAACGCCTCCACGTATGAACATCTCTTTTTATCAAGTCTCATTGCAACCTTGAATTAATTTCCGTTTCCTGGTTCCTCTCTAGGATGAGCTCCACGAGCCCGAGTTGGCAGACATTGTGAGATCGTATTCCGATAAGTGGGAAACAGCATACAAGGAATATGATCTCAGGACTAAAACGACGACGAAGAGTAGGTCGGAATCTCTTCCCATTCTTCCTAGTCAGATGTAGGCATCACGTATTTATCTTCCCTTGACCCATTCTGCTTGTGTATGCGTTATCAACCTGTTCCTCCGTTGGTTTCTTGACAGTTACGTCCTCGTCATCCTTCACATAGTACAAATTAAGGACTCAAGAATACAAGTACAGGATAACTTAGTAGCCTTCGGAAGACTACAGCAAATGTTACAATAAGCAAATAGTACGATAATTATCACTCACCATAGATATGTGTTCAAGACTGAATGTTTGAAAGTTGATAAGTGGAAAGACGACTGCTCAACTCAAAACCAGGTGTCAAGTTGCGTGGGGGAAGTGGACAATAGAGCCAGCAAGTTCATCCAGATCTGAGGTTGAAGGAAATGGCTCTGCGTCTGCCGATGAGCACAACTTGCGGTGCTGCATTGAACTCAGATGTGCATGCATAAAAGCGCGTACAATGCATCCATACTCTCTACAAAGAATCGTCGATGGAACCCCCAGCAGTCGTGAACCAAAGAGATTGGGAAAATGGACTGCCTCCCATTCAACCCTTTCCCTCAACTCCAACTCCAAATTTGACTCAAATCTTCACGGAGAATCCGGACGCTCGGTTGACGAGATGTGCGCAGTTCTATGAACCTTCACTACTCCCCCTTCCAGTCCAAACCGTCTTTTGGAGTCGCACGCAGTGGTCGGTGTGTGATCCTGGTGCATGTAGTTTTTTATCGAAGATTTTGCCTCCGCAGCCATTGAATTTGTATATTCTACGTTCTGCAATTTATGAGGATTGAAGCTTGAAGTCATAGGCAGTGGTCAATTTGGTGGCACCAGTGCATGGTCGTTTTTTTTTATCAAAGATTTCACGCAAATTCATCGCCCCCCCCCCTCAAAACATACCTCCGCAAAAGGTAATCTACCCGCACGATTTTGATCTCGTGTCAGGATCAACACAGAGCTGTTCCTCAATTCTCCAAACTCTCATCGAGGCTTCATTGCTGTGGTCGCCCGTATGCCGCCTCAACCCAAGGAGAAGAGCATCAACTCTATCGTTGTTGGTTCTAGCTCCCTGATCTCCTCCTCCAAATGGCATCCTAAAGACGGCCAGGAGATCGCTCGTGGTCTGTCGGCGGGGGAAGGTGTGCTAGGCCATGTTCATGCCTCACCACCGTTGGAGAAGCCTGGGGGNCTCGTCCGTGGATCCTGCAATCCCGGTCACCACACCCGAGCATCTCTTGCCGTCTCACCCCAATATNGGACCCATCCACGGCCGCAATCGCCCACAGCAACTCATTGCCCGTAGAGCATACAGCATCCATGTCGATGTTTGCAAATGCACAGAGGTTTAACGTGGAAAACATGATCAACGTCGGTTCCTCCCAAAATGTCCAAATCGGTCAGGGTAACCGGATAGATGGTATGTAGACATGTTTCCGTGACCTTCCTCAACGAACAATTATCAACCCCTTGGTGTTTCGACTCGCAGGCTGGAAGATGCTGTTAAAGAATATAGCCTCTAATGCCCTCCATGACTCGAGAGCTCGATTCGACCCACCGAAATGTGATGAAGATACTCGCGTCGAGGTTATCCAGGAGCTCGTGGATTGGATCCAAGATCGCGATGGTCCCCAACGTTTGCTTTGCATGACCGGAGCAGCGGGAGCGGGAAAATCAGCGCTACAGCAAACGGTAGCCGAGTGTTGCTCAAGCTCCAATACCCTTGGCTCGGCCTTCTTCTTTTCCGCGGGAGACCCCACTCGAAACGACTTAACTCACGTCGTACCGACTATCGCATGCCAAATAGGCCTACACAACTCAACCTTGCAAGATGCCATTGCCAAGGCAGTCGAAAAANGATCCCCTTATCTTCGGCAAAAAGATCAAGACTCAGATGGACACACTCGTAGTTGCGCCCTTCGAACGCGTCTGCGCGAGCGGGGAACTGGACCGCAATACCTTTCCCCATGCCATCTTGATCGACGGTCTCGACGAATGTTCCGGGGAAGAGAACCAAGCGGAGCTCCTATCCACCATCAAACATTGTCTCCTCGATAACGATCTCCCTTTCCGCATCTTCCTCGCCAGCAGGCCAGAATGGGCCATACGCAGCACGCTGGACCCGGACCCAGAAGGGTACCTCTACCAACTCGCATACCACATCAAGCTCAGTGACAAGTACGATGCGACGGCAGATATTCGTCGCTACTTGTGGAGGAAACTTCGAGACATCGGCAGGCGAAGCCGCGACCGTCGAGCACATTCTCATTTGTGGCCAACGCAGAGGGACATCGAGAAGCTCGTGGAGGCAGCTTCAGGCCAGTTCATCTACGCCGCGACAGTGGTCAAATACGTATCAGAGCGCCGCAGCTCGCCGGTGGATAGGCTACGGACAGTCGTGAACTGGACACCTGAGGCTGGTCAACAAACACGACCATTCGAACACCTTGATATGCTCTACAGAAACATTCTTTCTACGGCGAAGGAAATGTACGAGGCCGTTGACACGAATCGAGGACGAGATTTCCTTCTCCTCTTCCGCGTTCATCAGATGAATGCCTTTGCAGGGCGGAATGGCGTTCGATGGAGAATGAACGCCGCCCATTTCGATGAAATCATTGGACTTGAAGAGGGGGCTCATGAAGTTCTTTGTTCTGACCTGCACTCACTCATCTTTTTCCAAGAGGAGCAGATGTATTTCTACCACCAATCGTTCTCCGAGTTTTTAGACAGCGAGTTTCGTGCTCAGCACCTATTTGTTTCGGAGACACAGGTTCGCACATACACTACGGGGTCCTGTCTTCAGAAGATACTTCAACGTGAAGATTTCTTGGATGAATGTGAGTCACCTTTATCCATTCCGACCAAGTCACTGAGGCACTAGCAACCTTTTCGCTTAGGGAGCTTTTCTAGGATATTCAAAGTATTGCTCGACTACTCTATGCACCAAATGATATATCTCGACGATCTTCAACTCGTTGCTTTTACCCGCAATAACGGATGGGGAAGATTTGACGAAAGACTCTCATCTCAACTTGAAATCGACCGGGTAGATTGGCTTAATGGTCAGTTTCGTGACTTGGGACGCCTCATGATTAACGCTATCCAACGCCTCCACGTATGAACATCTCTTTTCATCAAGCCTCACTGCAATCTTGAACTAATTTCCGTTTCCTGTTTCCTCTCTAGGATGAGCTCCACGAGCCCGAGCTGGCAGACATTGTGAGATCGTATTCCGATAAGTGGGAAGTAGAATACAAGGAATATGATTTTCAGTACTAGGACGAAGAAGAAGAGTAGGTCGGAACCTCTTCCCGTTCTTCCTAGTCCGCCCGAAGATGTGGACATCACGTATTTATCTTCCCTTGACCCATTCTAATTGTGTATGCGTCCCCAACCTGTTCCTTCGGTGGTTTCTTGACAGTTACGTCCGAGCCATGCTTCACATAGTACAAATTAAGGACTCAAGAATACAGGTACAGGATAACTTAGTAGCCTTCGGAAGACTACAACAAATGCTACAATAAGCAAAGAGTACGACAATCATGAATTACCATGGTGGTGTTCAAGAGTGAATTTTTAAAAGTTAGCAAGTAGAAAGACAATTGCTCAATTCAAACCAAGTGTCAAGCTACGTGAGGAAGTGGACGATAGAGCGGTGCTTTACTACACTCAGGTGCGCATGCATAAAAGGGGCGTACAACGCATCCATACTCTCTACAAAGAATCGTCAATGGAACCCGGCAGTTGTGAACCAAAGAGATTAGGAAAATGGACTACCTCCCATTCAACCCTTTCCTTCAACTCCAACTCCAAATTTGACTCAAATCTTCACGGAGAATCCGGACGTTCGGTTGGCGAGATGTGCGCCGTTCTATGAAGCTTTACTACTCCCCCTTCCAGTCTAAACTGTCTTTTGGAATTGCAGGCAGTGGTCGGTGTGTGATCCTGTGCATGGATCTTTTTATCGAAATTTTCTTTTGCGACGACATTTGGTGGGTTGCGAAAAAATCGCCTCCGGAACCATTGAATATGTATAGCGTTGGAAGTTGCCATGAGAAACTAATGTATGAGGATGTCTAGTGAGTTTGTTTGTTGACCTTCCCAAATGTCAGTGATCAAAATAGCTTTCAACGTTCAACCTGCCTGAGAACACTCATGAATGAAATAAGACGAGAAGCTTCCGAGAATCGGCGGGAGGCTTTTTATAGGAATGCCGTTGCCCGATTGACAATCTTCCAAACCTTGGGACCTATGACAGCCCTCCAAACTATCAGAGTTAGAGGCGGCTTGGAAATTGTCTGGAAACACTCGTGAATATTGTTGCTTCATTTTTGTCGCCCGAGATCAGCGGAAAGAATTTAAGGTGGGACTCCTTTTGTGGTGATCCCGCCCCCATCGTTTATGAAGCAGCCCAGAGGGTGCCTGCATTGTTGTACTGATACTATGATATTCAAAACGTCTCCATGATTCTGTGTACTTCAAAATATCGCCCAATACTGCAAGATTTGAAAATACCTCAAACTTCTTTATGCTGTGGTCGGACGGCCCCGATGCTCAGTCCATCTTGAGATAGCGCACTGATATTAATCTCCGGCAACATAGGTCATTGATGGCAGATGTTTAGGTTCTACTTGCGACCGTGTTCGAGCGTAAGCAGTGGAACTGGGACTTATTTGTCGCCCCGTCAGAAACATTGTGTCCGACAGACCCGAGTAATCTACCCGCACGATTTTGATCCCATGTCAGAGGCTCAAATACAGAGCTGTGCAGGCTCTCCGCCGACTCTCATCGGGGCTTCATTGCTGTGGTCGCCCGTATGCTCCCTAAGCCCAAGAAAAGGAGCACAAAGTCTATCGTTGTTGGTTCTAGCTCCCTCTTCTCCTGCTTCAAATGGCATCCTGAAGACGAGCAGGAGATCGCTCATCCCAGTCACAGTCTGTCGGCAGGGGAAGGTTTGCTAGGTCAAGTTCATACCTCACCAACGTTGGAAAAGCCTGAGGGCTCGTCCATGGATCCTGCGATCTCTGTCACCGCACCTGGGCATCTGTTGCCGTCCTATTCCAATATGGACCCTCCGACGGGCGCAAGTGCCAAGAACAACTCATCACCCATGGAGCATACCGCGTCTATATCGATGTTTGCAAATGCACAGAGGTTCAACGTGGAAAACATGATCAACGTCGGTTCCTCCCAAAATGTTCAAATTGGTCAGGGTAATCGGATAGATGGTATGTTTGCATATTTGGATGACCGTCTTACTCAACGAACGATTCTCAACTTCGATGTTTCCACTCACAGGCTGGAAGATGCTGTTAGAGAACACTGCCTCTAATTCCCTCCATGACTCCAGGGCTAGATTTGACCCACCGAAATGTGATGAAGATACTCGCGTCGAAGTCACCAAGGAGCTCTTGGATTGGATCCAAGATCGCGATGGTCCCCAGCGTTTGCTTTGTATGACCGGAGCAGCAGGAGCGGGAAAATCAGCGCTACAGCAAACGATAGCTGAGCTTTGCTCGGGCTCCAACACCCTTGGCTCGGCCTTCTTCTTTTCCGCGGGAGACCCCACTCGAAACGACTTAACTCACGTCGTACCGACTATCGCATGCCAAATAGGCCTACACAACTCAGCCTTGCGAGATGCCATTGCCAACGCCGTTGAAAAAGATCCCCTTATCTTTGACAAAAAGATCAAGATCCAGATGGACACACTCATAGTTTCGCCCTTCAAACGCGTCTGTGCGAGCGGAGAATTGGACCGCGATACGTTTCCCCATGCCATCCTAATCGACGGTCTCGACGAATGTTCTGGGGAGGAAAATCAAGCGGAGCTTCTATCCACCATCAAACATTGTCTCCTCGATAACGATCTCCCTTTCCGCATCTTCCTCGCCAGCAGACCAGAATGGGCCATACGCAGCACGCTGGACCCGGACCCAGAAGGGTACCTTTACCAACTCGCATACCACATCAAGCTCAGTGACAAGTACGATGCGACGGCAGATATTCGTCGCTACTTGTGGAGAAGACTTCGAGACATCGGCAGGCGAAGCCGTGACCGTCGAGCACATTCTCATCTGTGGCCAACGCAGAGGGATATCGAGAAGCTCGTGGCGGCAGCTTCAGGGCAGTTTATCTACGCCGCGACAGTGGTCAAATACGTATCAGAGCACCGCAGCTCGCCGGTTGATATAATCCGGACAGTCGTAAACTGGACACCTGAAGCTCGTCCACAGACACGACCATTTGAACGCCTCGATATGCTCTACAGAAACATTCTTTCTACCGCGAAGGAAATGTACGAAGCCGTCGACACCAATAGGGGACGAGATTTTCTTCTCCTCTTCCGAGTCCATCAGATAAATGCTCTCAGGGCGTATGACGTGCGATGGAGATGGAGCACTGCCCTTTTCGATGAGATTATTGGACTCGAAGAGGGGGGGGCATGAAGTTCTTTGTTCTGATCTGCACTCGCTTGTTTTCTTTCGATGGAGGGAGATGCGTTTCTACCACCGGTCGTTCTTGGAATTTTTGGACAGCGAGCTTCGTGCTCAGCACCTATTTGTTTCGGAAACGCAGGTTCGCAAATACGTTACGAAGTCCTGTCTTCAGAGGATACTTCAACGCGAAGACTTCTGGGACAAATGTAAGTCGCCGCTCTCCACTCCGACCAAGTCACTGAGGCACTAATACTCTTTTCGATCAGGGAGCTTTTCTAGGATACTCAAAACGCTGTTAGACTATTCTAAGCACCAAGCCACATATGTCGATGATGTTCGACTCATTACTTTTACCCGCAATAACGGATGGGGAAGGATTGACGAAAGACTCTCATCCCAACTCGAAGTAGATCGCTTAGATTGGGAAAGTGGCCAGTTGCTTGACTTGGGACGCTTTACGTTTCATGCTATCCAACGCCTCGATGTACGAACATCTCTTTTCATCAAGTCTCATCGAGGTCTTGAACTAATTTGTGTCAACTCTTTCCTTTCTAGGATGAGCTTCAAGAGCCCGAGTTAGCGGACATCGTGAAATCGTACTTCAATAAGTGGGAAGGGGCATATAAGAAATATGGCTTCACGATTACAAAATTTCGATTCCAAGCTCTCCATGTGGACAACACAGATTAAGACAGGGACGAAGAGGTCTCGACCCCTTCCCACTCTCCCCAGTCCGTACGAAGATCTGGGCATCACGTATCTATCTTCTCTAAACTCATTCCACTCGTATATGCGTGATCAACTGCCGGTTCCTTGACAGTCACGTCCGAGTCATGTTCTAGAAATACAGGATAGCTTAGTAGCCTTCGGAAAACTATAACAAATGCTACGACTACGATACGCACATAGTACGACAATTATCAAATACCATAGATAGCCGATATGCGTTCAAGAGTAAAATTTTGAAAGTTATTCAGTAAAAATACATCTGCTCGAAAACCAGGCGTCGAGTTGGGTGGGGTGAAGTGGACGATGGAGCGAGTAAAAAANCTTCATCTAGATCCGACGCGTGAAGTAAATGGGCTCTGCGTTTGCAATGAGCACAATCTACGGTGCCGCATGATACTCAGGTGCACACGCATAAAAGGGCGGACAACATATCCATATTCTCTACAAAGAACCCTCAAATCGGAAAGCCAGCAGTCGTGAGCCAGACAAAGACTGGGGGGNAAAAGCCACCTTCCAATCAACCCTTTCCTCCAACTCCAACTTCAAAATTGACTCCAATCTTCACGGAGAATCCGGTAGTTTACCACTCAAACCACGTTCAGCTGACGAGATGTGCGCGGTTCTTCAAGCTTCACCAATAATCACGTCATGTACATTTCAAAACTCCCCTGCAACTATTGTTTCTTCGTCGCCTTCGCCTTCGCCTTCCTAGGCTCCAACTGGGGCGTCCGAGGGAGCCAGTGCGTGTATAGAACGCGACTACCAAAGACAGTCATCAATGCGATTGCTGCCAGGGCCTTTCCGTGTTGAATGGAAACGGGAGATGAGGCAAGCAGGTGGAAGTCGGAGCTCTTGCTCGTTGAGGAGAGCGAAGATTGAAAGAAGAGTTTCAGTAGGCTTCCTGGAACGAGATTGAGTGGGAAATAAGCCCTCCCCAATTCACCGGGATCCAATGTGGGCAATGTGAAGATTTGACTATGAGTCGACGCGCCGAAGAGCAGTGCTGAACGATTGTGTTAGAATCCATTTAGAATACAGGAAAATATACCCATCACACTCACCAGCTAAAGCACCTCCCCACACGTCAGCACTGGACCACAAGCCCGCATTGAGGATAGGAGGGGTGGAGAATCGCCATTCAGGCGAGAAGAGCGAGAAGGTGGCCAGCGAAATGCCTCCGGATGCTGAAGCCAACGCTCCTAGAAGCAAATGGCCAAAGGGTGTATTCATAGAACGGAAGGCAGGTGACAGATTGGGGTGATCAAACAAGGTGATGGTTCCAGTGACCGAAATCGCCCTGAGGAGACTGTCAAGAGGAAAGAGGAAGGTATCCAGGATCTTGGGTACCAGGAGCTATTTCAATCGTAATGATTAGGGTTTCAATCCGTCAATTTATCGTGAATTAACGCACAGAGGGGAACAGACTGAAGAAACCTGTCAATACCAGGTGGACGCTGAGGTAATTGATATACGGTTGGAATGAATACGCCATGGGTGGTGGTAATCCGAGCATTAAATGGGTGATCATCCCCCCCGCCCAGCAGGATATCAAGTATCCAGCAAGATATGGACCCCAAGGAAATTTCAAAGGTGATTTCCTCGAGAGGGACTGGTAGACCAAGGATATTCGAGCTGCGTGAAGAGTTGGTGCCCAGAGGTAGGGGAAGTAGGTTGGATGGACAACATTGGTGGTCAGGTAGTTTAACCGGTTTGAGGTCCACACCAGGAGGCTATCCATCGTAGTTGGACAACGTCGGCGTCGTGGAGGAAGTGAAAGAAGGAGGCAATTCGACGCGTCCGCCGTCATCGTGTCCAGCACCCACGGGTCGGAACGCTGCGTCCGTCTTTGCCGGTCCCGGGCCTTGGGCTGAACCCTTCTATTCGCAGCGGTCATGCAACGATGAAGAGGGCTAATATCTTTATCCCGCGATATTCAGGCAGATTAGCTGGTGGGGCATCCTTCTCATAGCCCACAACGTTAGGTTGAAACCGACAGCAATGGCGACCAAGGCGGACTCCCCCGGCACACCCTCAAGACTCGTTTCAGGCCGATACCCATCTCCTGGGACTGATACGGTAGCCGACCGTATTCGAGCACGGAGGGGAGCCAGAGGACTGACACCTCTCGATGCCAACTTGCTCCACTTCCCAGCCATGGCTGGAGGCTACAATGACCTGCTTGGGGCGTTGAGGACTGGAGGAAAGCTTCCAGGGGACGTGCGAGAGCTAATGGTGCGTCGGTCTTTGGTTGTAAAGTGCTGCATCCAGCTAAGAGGATGGAAAATAGATTCTGCGGATTGCTGCATTGAATAAAGCAGCATTCGAATGGATCCAACACGAGAAGATTGGACGAGCTGAAGGTCTGACGACTGGCCAGCTCTATGTGATCAGGGATACAGTGACGCCTCTGCCCCCGATGCCTGGCGTTCTGTCCCCACTGCAATCGATTGCCTTGGAGTTCACTGACTCTGTCACTCGCGAGCTTAATTTCACGATCGAGCTTGGACAAAGGTACAAGGAAGAGTTGCGACGGTCGGGTGCTTCAGATGCAGAGGCTGAGGATCTCTACGTCGAAGCTTCTATGGTCGTCGCCGGATACAACATGGTATCCCGATTCCTCGTCGCCACAGACGTGAACGGACTCACGGGGAAAGAGGTCCCTTGGCCTCTTGAGCGGCACGAAGTAAGCGTCCTCTTCCTTATCTTTACTATATTTAAACATCATCACATTCAGCACAACATTCAAGTCCCGTCCTACAAACCCGAATCCTCCACCCATTCGATCCATACAATAGCTCTGAAACAATCACCTGCGACCGAATGGCTCGTCTTCGCCAACTCCCTTCTGACAAATTGGCAAATGTGGAGCTGGGTCGTCCCCTACTTCCTTGATGGGGGCTTCAACTATGACTCTGCGGGTAACGACATCCGAGCGAACACCAGACGCCCATACAACCTCATCCTCCACTCCCAGCGCGGACACGGCACTTCCGGTCTGCCTGCCAAACCTAGCGACGAAGATTCCAGACAAACCACGATTCCGTTATTATCTCAAGACATACACCATCTCCTCACTTCTCCGGAGATTCGGGCCATCATCGACTCTGACGGTGTCTCAGCTGACCTGCTCAAACCCATTCATTCGATTATTGGGGTATCCCAGGGTGGTGCGGCGGCCCTAGCTTTCGCTGGTACTAATAACGGCAACACTAAAAGCGTTATTGCTTGTGACACTTCCGCAAAGACTCCCGGCGGCAACAAAGCCGCATGGGCAGAACGTGTTCGGCTTGTATATGGCAATGGGGACGTCTCGGACAGTAAAGGGCAAGATTATGCAGCGAGCGTGGGCATGAAGGCTCTCTCAGACGTCACAGTCCCTCGATGGTTCCCATCCGGGTCTCCACTGTCAAGCGAACGGGAAGCGTTTATGAAGGATATGGTATCAAAGACGGACGTACAGGGCTTCGTCGCAGGCGCAGAGGCCTTGGGTGACTTCGACCTTATCTCTGGTCCACATCCACTTTATGAGAGCCAAGTCGAGCATGTGTTGCTCCTTGCAGGCAGTTTAGACGGAGGAGGGAAAGTGGGTCAAGGGTTGAAGAAGCTCAAGGAGGAGTGGGTCCTCAAAGGAGCTACCCAAGGTCGACCGTCGCCGATCGAGTATACTGAGATCCAGGGGTCTGGCCACTTACCCATGGTAGACCAACCGGAGAGATTTTGTGAAGAGGTCGGAAAATGGTTGTCTGGCTTCTAATATCTCATTCTATCAAGTCCCGAGTCCGTTCAATACGCACCAGTTAAGTAAAGTTGACAGACGTTTGTATTACAATGCCAAGATAAATGCGAATGTAGTGTAAAATAGATGTACAAGTAGAATTGATCAAGATGATGATGATGGGTATATCGAGATTAACGTCCAAGAAGCGTAAACTAGCAGGTAGAATTGGACCATTCATACATATATACTGTACACTGCAACCTGCCCTCATGATCAAAAAAAAAACGCCAAACCGGACCCACTCCCATTCAAAGTGACGAAATAAGCTTCTCTAGCTCAGCAGAACGAGGCTTCAGCGTGCACTGGAAAGGCTTGGGGTGTCTTTGAACCGGATTGAATAGAAACGTTAGCAATAGTCTCCGGACCCGTGAGGAAGGAAGAGACGAGAACTTACGACACCATGCTCGAAACAAATTCCTTCGTGGGCTCAATCTCCTTCCCATCCTCGCCCACAACCTTCTTAATATCGAACGCGGCCAGAATAGATGCAATCGCGATGTAGAGCATCGAATAGGCCATATGCTTGCCCGGGCATACCCTACAAACGATAGAATCAGTAAGCAGCTCTCGACTCTCTCGAGCCCCGGCCAAAGCGCCAAGCACGCAAGAATAGAAGAATGAGGCCGCAAGGGAAAACGTCAAAAAAAAGCGTACCTTCTTCCAAACCCAAAGGCAGCTGATGGGTCGCGGACGCTGGGATCAAGCCTTGTGCCGTCTGCGGTGAGAAAACGCTCAGGTCGGAATTCGAGGGGATCCGGGTAGTCGTTCTTGTCGTGCAATATCGCCCTGGTTATGGAAAATGCCGAAGATGAGTAAGGACGAAAAGACAGATGGATGGATAGAGATGGATAGATGAACCAAATCAACAAAAACATAGAACCCTCCAGGTTCAACTGGGGTTGGGGAAGATCGAATTTTTTGAGACGTACCAGACGTTCCCTAGAACGATAGACCCCTTTGGGAGGAAATACCCATTGTATTCGTCGTTTTCGGTTAGATAGTGGGGTATGGCTGTTCCATGGGATGGATATCAGTACTAGTCTTAGGAGTACTGTATATCATAGAATACTACTCACCGAACGGAGTAACCGCGTGGTATCTGCTCCATAGAGGTACTCGTCAGTCTTCCGAATAACCTCCCGGGCATCTGATTCAAAGATGCACGTACCTGAGAACCTCCTTAACAATCGCCGTGATGTATGGAAGGGATGGCTCGTCTCCGAAACTGGGCAGCACGTTTTTGCCGAGGACACGGTCGAGCTCTTGCTGGGCTTTCTCCTGTATTTCAGGGTGACATATCATCATTAACATGAATGTGTTGATGGATGACACCGAGGTATCGGCACCACCTGCAGGAGAGATTAACATCAGTGACTGTCATAAGCTGGACGGGACGGAGGACGTGTGATCTCACCGACGAAGAAATTCCCCGCAGTGTCCATGATCACTCTCTTCTGTGATTCTGTGTCTTTCGTTTCATCCATATTGTTCAAGCACGCAGAAACAAACGACGGGCTCGCATTGCCAGCAGCCTTCATTCCCATAACCATCAACCCGTCGTGTAAGAGGAATGATGCTATAGATCACTTACCATCGCTTTCTGGGCGTCAAAAAATGGCACCTCGACTAGCTTCGTGGCCCAAATGCGCCATTCTTCTGCCTTGCGCTTAAAAGAGGCACCTGGGAACCATGGCGGCACATACTTCAAGACAGGGATTGAATCCACCAGCCATGTGGGAGCTGCGCCGGCGGCAAGTCCCTGCAACGCCTGTTCCGCGATTTCGATATATGGGTCGTTGAGGGGCTTGATATCAAGCCCATACGCAATGCTGATGGTAATTGCTCCGATGGCACTAGAAGGGTACACGTTTTCGTTTTGGGAATACGGAATGAATGGGGTTTAGTCAGTCAACATACATGGTAAGTAACCGGTTGATACGATTCGGAGAGAATGCACATACTGTCGGATGTGCTCGATAAACTCTTCAGGGGTACGAAGAAGCTGTTTGAGCAGTTTGTGGACATGTTCGAGCTCCCGCGGTTGGTGGCTTGTGGTGTCCAGTGGGTGGAAGTGCTTTTGGAATAGACGTCTTCGCTCTTTCCACGGCTCACCGTACGGCATGAAGCCAAAGAGCCAGTCAAACTTAATTCTAAGTTAATTCGCTTTGAGTTGGCATGAACGTTCAGCCATGTGTGCGCAGAGAACGTACAGTTCATTGATCATGACCGACGTGACCCTACAAGCCGTCACGAGTTAGGGGAAGAGCGCCCGCTGTGATCAATGACAATTGGCTCCATACCGGCTGGAGTACAGTGCCGACCGCTTGTCGAACAGGTCAGTGGCGACCTGGTGAGAGTTGACAATAATAATAGATTTCCCCGCGGCGTCGACATGCAAGATATCCGAGTCTAGAAAGCATAGCAAGCATCTGGATGTCAGAGGCACTTGCTCAACAAGCGCAGAAACACGTACTGTATGCCTCACTCCACCGAGCGAACACCTCCCATTCGTAAGTAGTCGGCAGCTGGAACAAGTTTCCAACAAGCGGTAGTTTCTTCGGGCCCGGAGGCAGAGGAAGTCGAATCTTCTTCCTGTTCTGCCAACGATAGAATCCAAAGGTTAGAATGAGCCCGGTATAGAAGAAAAGCGCGGTATTCGAGACAGCCATAATCTTCCGAGGGAGAGGGAGAGTATGTGACCTATGTCAGGGTCTCGACCTGGGGTGGTTGGGGGAAAGCAAGCGTCCGCGGACAGAACATTAACCTTAGGGTTATATAAAACTGCGAACAAGGGACGTTTTTGGGAAAAGAAAGTGGCCAACAATCTCCGCTGATTTGGTACATATGCGTGGGTAATTGGGTGCAGAATGGAATGTCCAACACAGTTTTCGGGGGAGTCCGAGAGAGATGATGCCTCTTTGCGTAGGGATTAGCAGGCGGTCCGGCGGTGATAGATCAGAGTTACCGTGCCGTGAAACCATCAGAATCGATACCATACATACCGTGATGTGCGGGTAAGATTTCGACGAGCAAACCCAGGGTAGCGGGGCCTATGGAGCCATTACCTGCGGCCCAGGGCACCACGACAAGTCTACAATTCATAAAATCCACGGAACAACGCAACGACTGTGCTGAAAGATCCTGGATGATAAGGAAGCACATGCTCTGCCGTTGGCCGTTCATGGCAGTTCAATCAGCGTTGATCATAGACATGTTGCTCTCGGAGTCAGCTCTGTTTGAGCGGCGTTTATGGATCAGATGTTTCCGCCGGCAGGCAAAAATTGGGAAAGCCTTATGCAGGCTTATGCAGGATGGCCTCCAGGTGCTCGATTCAATGGGTGCTTTCCAGGCCCAATCTGACGCAGTGACTCGGAAAGCACGGATCGATGTTGGTCTATTGCGTATCCGTATCGGAAATCTTGCTTGAAAAGATAAACCAGGGACGGCCCGAAGAGCAGAGCCTAAACGTGTTTGCTTGCTCATTAACGTCATTTCATAAACAGAAACTACGTGGTGGTGCTCACCAATCTCAATAAAGATGCACTCGTGTAAAGGAAATTGAATGAAAGACCAATCAAGAATTTTCTGGCGACCAAAGAATTGGCCGTTATGGGCACAGCGGCGACTGGAAGCGCCAGCTAACGAGATGATTATCCGGGGAGAAATGCCCCAGCACCTGTCTGGCATCCAGATCTGAACACTGCCGGGGTTCGAGGGAGTGAAGAAAATACCTAACAATCAATAGGGATGCTCCATGTCAAAGCTTAATCGGAAGAGGAAAAATTAACTAATGGAAACCAGACCTCAACGAGAAAAGGAGGCCCTGCAACACTTCCGACAAGAGGCTCCAGAGACTTTCCATCAGCCATCCAAACCGTTGCAACGCAACAAGGTGGAGAGCCTTCAAGCTTCAGGATTTGCTATGATGAGATCGAAAAATTGCGTAGTAGAATCGACCAAAAATGTATTGACAGTACTGACACATCAATGCATTGCTACTTCCAGATTTCGCCGTACTCCTCGACATCTCTAGCTCGTGCGGCATCGTCAGCATTTTCCTCGTGCTGTAGTTGAGCAACGTATCGATTGGATGCGTAAAATGTGACTAAATACCGGTCGACACGTAAGATCAGTGGATCTCAATTTCGGAAAGAGAGGTGAAACGTACCAAGTTGTAAAATCCACATGAACAGGAAGAGCGCGAGGCAGACCCCCTGGGCAATGGGAGTCCTGTAACAAAGATCTCTGATGAACAGATCTTTTGGAGAGTCGGCGATAGATTCCAAACAGTGCATTAGGTCGCCCATGTAGTCCTCCTTTCTTGTATAACGGAAGAGGAAGTGGAGACAGATAGCTCCGGAGGCGATTTCAAACAAAATCTGTCCGAAGAGCATAGCACAGAACATGGACGCGACCCTGCGACTTCTATAAAGAACGGAGTAAAGCCTGCAACTCCATGTGAGAAACTCCACCGATGGCTGAACCCTGCAGGTCACGTACCCAAACACGCAAAAGAAGACGAGGACTGCGTATACGAAAAGGTGCATGATGACCGTCACCCTCTGGTACTCCGTAATATGGTCATCTGGACAAGAATTAGAGCACAGAATTGCGCAAAAATAAGTGCAGCACATACAGAGTTTGTTGTACAAAACCGATCCCATGAGCAAGGATGTCAATGACATCAGGGTGAGAAGGGTGGCGCAACCCAGCAACGCAAATCGTGACTGAATGCATCCAAACGTGTGCCATTCCTTGACTTCGGGGGTCGGTTCGTAGTGGGCGATGACCGGTGTCGATTCGAAAGAGACTTTGGAGGTATTCATGTTGCTTTGAGATCAACTCGAAGACGCAAGACCGGCTTGAAAATTAGGAGAAGAAAGCACAGCTTTACTTCTCGATAGACCAGGAGGTGGGTGGCAGACCAGCTGGCGACACAGGAACGCCGTCCCTGGCGTTATATACAATCCCTGAAATCTCATGATATCAGCATCATGACATTGATCTAGACATGATCATTGGTGATGGTTGTCAACAACGCGTCGCGTGGAGAATTTGCCAAACAAATGTACCCCTTCATTTGCCTTCGTTTGTACGGTCACGGTCACGTACGACGTTCAACTTGTACCCCATACACGACCTTGTAGACCCTTCAAGCCTCGTTCTACGCCCTGTTGCCGGTATTTCGACATACAAACGCTCTGAGACGTGTAAGGTTTGGCTACCTCGATGGTGCTGCTGGCTCTGACGTATTCGATCAGGCATTGTTTGCAGAGTCCTGTTGGGGACCACGAGCCAACCACGAGCCCATGATAAATACGCGTTGATCTAATTGGGAGCGCTCTGAACATCTCTATTGGCCTCTTGGAACAAAGGGGACTGCGCTATGTCGTCGAAACCGCGACCTGCACCGTCAGAGTCGTCTTCTCGCCTTTCGCGATCAACCACGAGATCCTCGACACTAGGATCGTCATTGTCTAGCCTCACAAAACCGAGGGCGAACTCAAATGCTTCCATGACCAGCGGAAACACTACCATTCGTGCCAGCACCCTCTCCACGTCAAGTTCGACCAATCGTCGTTCCCCCNAATGCGACCCCTGTGCCTATGCCGTCATCTGCCGCGAAACGGATGTCAACGTCCATCCCAGCCCTGCAGAAGAGTGAAAGAAGAACGTCGGCTCCCCCTTCAACCTTCAACTCTAATTCAGTTGCAAAAGCTGCACCCGTCACCCCTTCCCCGCCTTCTCGCGTTGCACGTGTGTCGACAACACCCTCCGTGACAGGGTCTTTAAGAACAACCCGTACGACCTCTATGTATGCTAAATCACCCTCGCAGCTCGCAAGCTCGGTTAATGAAGGAGATGCCGCGATTACCTCCCCAATACGCCCACGACCGAGGATCTCCTCCATGACTTCCCCTCGACTCGGGCAGGCAGGCGCTTCTCCTAGCAAATCCCTCCACAAAACCCCTTCCAAGCCTTCTCTTCTCTCAGCTTCCACCGACTCCCCCGTGTTTAGCTTCACATCCCCCAGTCCAAAGGCAAAACTGAAGAGTAATAATCAAGGCCCGGCTTCTTCTAATCACACTACTCCTTCGAAAATAAACCCCAGCAACTCGTCTACACCCTTGAAAAAGGGTGCAACACCCAAATCCACCACGCCAGCAAAAACACCCACCAAGGGACCTGCACGTTCCCATACGTCGCCCCGCGACTCCGAGAGGTTCAGATCGAACTCTTTGCTCGACGAGAGCTTCGACATGTTCAGCGGCCAAGGAGGGCAAGTGAACACCGTGGGCACCAGGACGGCTGTCGCGACCGATGACGGCTTCAAGGACGGTTTCTGGGACGCAGATGATATGACCATGGAGATGGTGACCGACCTCAACGACGGAGATATCGACGAAGATGTAAGTCGCTCTCCTTTCTTTTTCTACAGCGTCCGTCGATCCCATTGCTAATTTAATTCTCATTCCAGATGTCCAAGGCACTGGCGGAGGTCATGACCCTGCACACCAATAAGATTTTGCACTACAAACGCCTCCTGGAAAGGGCCCAAGCCTCGACCGCTGCCCAGCTCCACGCTTTGCAGGTCGAAATTCGGATGTTGCGGAATAACGCTTCGGTGTCCGAGCCTCCACCTGCCTACCAGATACTGGGTGCAGATCCTGACGGGTTGTGCGTTTGCGGCGGGAAGAAGCGCAAAGGCTACTGGGCGGGATATCGGGACGACCACGAAGAGGAAGACGATGATACGGTTAACTTGCTGAGCGCTATCAAGGGCGACGGGAAGGGCTCGTTTAGCGAGGTCGAGGTGAGAAAGGCTTTACGTGGCCTCTCCAGAGAGGAGCGAATGAGACTGTAAGTGAAATTCTTCATATAACTTTGACATCGTTCTGATGACTATCAAAGGATCGCTATTATTCTAGACTGTGAGGCCTGTTCAGAGACTTCCGATGGTATTATACTGAAATCATTGACCGTCAACTAGCATGTTTGCCTGGTGACATCCGATTGCAAATCCTCCTGCTCGAGAAGTATTTGAAGTCGACCTATGATATCCTCGGATGTTTGGCTCCGGACCTCGCTTTCCGCATCCTCAAATATCTGACCGTCAAAGAACTGCTAGCAGTCGAGCCCGTAAGTCAAATCCTCAGTCTATGTCTCTCGACCTGCTCATCTTATTCGCGAACAGGTGTCGAAGAAATGGCAGGGAATGGTCCATCATCCCAGTCTCTGGAGGTACCACTGTCTCCGGATCACAGCGCACGACCCTTCTCCTGTCAAACCGCCCAAGAAGCCTGAAGAATGGTACGCACCCTCGTACAGCTCGCCGTGTGCTTATCACCCAAACTAATCCGCGCACAGGGAGCCCTTGTACCGCAGCCTCCACCATCGAGAGTCCAACTTCCACAATGCCTTGCCGCAATCGGTCAGGCTCCTCACTGGCCATACAACCTTTTGCACAACTCTGCTCCTTCGCGGCAAGAGGCTTATTAGTGGAAGCTACGACGAGACTATCCGGTTCTGGGATATCGAAACGGGTGAAATGAAGAAGTGTCTGCCTGTGAAGAAGCCTGTTAGCTGTGTTGATTTCCTTGCTGAAGAAGGTGAGCTAGTCAATCGTTACCCTCAACCTTGCCATTCGTTTCTGACAGGAACTCCGTGTGCAGAGGTTTTCGTTGTCGGGTTCCATGATGTTGGGTAGGCGTCTTTCCCGCTGCCCCATTTGTTCTGCCGCTGACATGGTCGTTTTCGTAGACGTGTACACCTGTTCTCCTCGGTCACTTTCACGCCGCTTCAGCAACTCGCTGGACATCTGAACGGAATTCGAGCTGTAGCACTCAGCTCTAAGAACCTCGTCTCTGCAGGAGCCGACAAGGCGCTCGTCTGCTGGGACTGGCGAGCGGGTACCAAGATCGTACGATTCGGTCAGCAAACGACTGTGAACATCGGTGTCCAATTGGTCGCTGGCTCCGAAGAGGAGGGCGAACGTGTTGTCGGTGTAACAATTGACGGTATCGTTCGGGTGTTCTCTATCAGTGAGTAGCCTTCCTTCGTGTTGCATTGAATGTTATCTTAACAACCTGGTTGCAGAGAGGAGAGAAATGGTCTCGCAGTTCAGACTTTCCGAGCTGGGAGCAGGCGATCCTGTGTTGAACGCGAAACTCTTCAACGTTGGTGCAGCGCCGAATAACCAGCTGCAATGGTTCGCGGCTAAAGGGACACAAATGACTGTACGTCAGATTTCCGTCATTGAGTATACCTTTCTAACCAAGGTACGACATAGTGCGCCACGAAGTCCGTGATCATGCACCTGCAATGGCAAGAAGGCGAAGTGAAGCCTACGACCGTCCAATCGCCCGTCAGTCTGTCGGCCAGCCAAGGACCTCCATCTGTCGCCTCTCGCAGGCGCACAGGTTCCTCTCTCGGACAATCCACCTCCTCCGTCTCCACCCCTGGCAGACGAAGCTCCCTCGCCATTTCTGTCAATGGTCCACCTGCCCTCAAGGGACGCATGAGTCTCAATGTCAGCCATAGCGGTGCTCGGTCTCCTCTTAGCCCTTCCTCAAGAGGCGGAACACCTGCGCCACCGACGTTCTCGGTTCGATTCGGACAGGCGGCGATTTTGACTGCCCCGCCTAAGCTCGTGGCCATTGTCGACACTCCGGACATTGCGGTTGGTGCGGTGGACCCGTTGAAGAGGCGGGTGGTTACAGCAACGAGGTTTAGTTCCCGAGCTGGGGCTGATCGAAGGGTGGGTCTCGTCTTGCCATTCTATCGTAGTGGAAGGACGGATCGACTGACATACTATTTTTATTAGATCTTCTTGACGACGCATAGAGATAAGGACCAAGGGCCCTCCGCCAACTCTGAATCCTCCAATAATAACGGCGACCAAAGTCCCGATGACCCAGATGCAGACCTCAAGGCCATCCTCTCGCCCGTTTCTGCAGCGGCGCCAGAGCCGAAGGTCGAGATTAACACAGAAGTGGTGGAGATGACCGGTGCATGGGCAGCGTTGAGTGGCCCCAACATTCCGCCCGTTGTAAAAGGGCTGCGTGGACACCTTCCAAGCAAATTTACGGGTATGGCGACGCCCGAGAAGAACCCCATGTCTATGCAATTGAGTCATGAGGAGGTCGTCGTTGGATGTGCGGACGGGACTATCTAGTGAGCGGTGCTCGTTTGCTTTTTCTGTTGCTTTGACTGACCGTCTTCGCAGTGTTATGAACTTCCTGGGTTATGACTACAAGAAACAACAGGCTGCTCCGCCGGCTGAGAACGGTGACGACGATTTGGTGGGGCAGGATAAGGAGTAGTGGGGGNACGGACATGCTTGTGATCACACTAGAATAATACCCTCTGTTGCGTTCGTTCTTCCAATAGGGTAATCTCATTTAGATTTGTTGTTCTTCTGTGCATCCTTGATACACTCTGTACATAGTTCAAGCTGGAAAAACTAGAGAACATTGCTATTGACCACACAATAATTGTTACAAATACACTGGATTCCCCAAGCTCGGAGTTTGCCAAAACTAATGTATAATCGAAAGATACGAGATGCCAGTTACCGCACCAGCAAGTATAGGCTACGCAACTGCTGACCACCCTACACGCCATAGGGCAAAACGTCGCCCAGCTCCCGGCCGCGCAGCACGCTACAGAACACCAATTGTATCAACATCTCCTCGTACCTATCTTCTCTCCACGAAAAAGAATGATCAAGGCCCAAAGATTCTCGAGCTCGAATCCCAATATATTCCATGGAACTGTCCTTTTGCTCAAACCCGCTGCGACATCAACAAGATGTGCCATGAGATATTGAGCAAAGGGAAGAGCCCATAAAGGAGGGGATCCCCCGACGACACAAGCCAGTACTGCAGTAGCGAGGTCATCGTGTCCCTGGGTTGCAAGCAGAGCCCAAGGAACTGGGGCGGCAAAAATTAGATAACCATAAATGAGGTCGGTGACCTCATAATAGTGGTTAAACTATTAAGAACAGATACTACACTTGATCTAAGCCAAAAGGCCAGAGTGGTAAGGAACCAAGATGGGTGTGGGCAGGCTTATATACCGACGGAAGCGCGCACGGACCATGCTGTGCTGTTGACAGCCGAAAGGATGTAAGAAAAAACACAGGTAAATAAAAATGTCCGGAGTTCGGACTTTCGACTGGCTGAGGTTAAGCGAGTGGTTCCGATCTTCTTTTCCAACATCCACCTTCTCAACACAAAGAACCCTATTTACGGTATGGGGATGGCTTTGACCCTGTACCTATACAGTCAGTGCATTCGCATTTAGGAGGTTCTCCGAAATATTCTGTCCGTAACGTCATAAAGAAGCTCGATCACAGGTGCAAATTTAACTTCCAGAAGATGGAATACAGAGCCTGCCGTGAAGTTTGAACAGACGGCATGCGTGAGTCCTCCGGCTTGCAGCGGTCATATATTCATACCCTGCGGCAGACCACGGTGAGCTACTGCCTAGTCATGAAACGACTTCCAGGCTCCAGCTTACGATGCTCCAATCTCGAAAGTGTGAAACATTTTGTAATGCACTTAGCCGGAATCATTTCGACTATTCGCACCGTTGCCTTCATCAAGCCTTCTCTCTCTTTTCAGCAACGCGAACAAATACCGGAGGCCAGCGCAGCTTCTCGTGTCCTCGTGGTATGATTTAACTATTCCTATCTCGTCTCCAACTTTTCGCCGAAGCTTGATGAATGGTTGCTTGAGAAGCTTTCCGCGGGTTCGCATGTGGTTCATGGACGGGGCTACGAAACCTTACTCCATGGCTGACGACTCTTTCTCCCGACCATGAACCACCTTTGGCAATACTTCAAGGCATTGCTGCCATCCTCTCGACGCTCTCACCGCAAAGAGCCAGCTCTGCGCTTTCTGGATCTTCCTGAAGACCTGGTTCACGAAATCGTGCAACACCTCGATGTTCGCTCCCTCTGCAATCTGTCGCTAGCGTGCACTCCCCTCTACCATCGTTTGTTGCCTTCTCACCTTCACAAATTGGGTGTCGAATACCCATTTACTGAAATCCACCTCGACGGCGAGAACTGCACCGCAGCCCTTCCTGCCCTACGGCTTCTCCGATACGACATCCCCATCAAGACGTTCACTTGGCGCGCAGGATCGAATCCTAGGACCCTAGTGACAGAAGTCAAACAACTCCAGAGGTTGATTGCTCGTGTCTCGACTATCGAATACTTCGAACTCGACTTCACCAACAATTGGCCAACCAACGAATTTCGGTACAGCCACGAAAACGGGTATTGGGCCTGGATCAGACTCTTCACGAACCTGCTACACGTAGTGGCGCAACGCTGTCACTTTGTGGTAATCACGAACCATTACCAGGTTCTCGTCCCATGGGTATCCTTCATCGGTGGCGTCCCATATAACCTCGACTCGTCGCTTCTAGAACAGCGGCGTGCAGAGTGGCGGCAAGAGTTAAAGCCTCAATTTCGGAGGTTGCATCCCTCGTCATCAAAAATATCGTTACTGCACCCCGATAATACGACGGCCCAGTCTGCGTTTCCCCAACCCTTCCCGCCCGAGAAGACCACTACGGTCTACGCCACCCGGAGGCTAATCATCAACGACCCGGGCCTCTTCCAGCGCTCGCTCTTCGGGGAGTGGGTCTTGGAATGGGTCAATAGCATGCCCCTCACCCACCTCGTCATACACCARGGCCGCATGCGTCTCCCCCTCCTCCGCCAACTCCAACTCCCTCATCTTACCAGCCTCACCATCTCCCACGGATACGGATTGCGGACGTCGGATCTCGTACAGGTGTTGCAAAACAACTCTTCGCTCACCTCCGTCGAGTTTCTAGACACCAAACTCGACGTCTCGAGTGCGATTGTCATGGTGAAGAAACGGAAACACTTCAAGCCAACGACGCATATCGGGTTATCGGTGGAGCGGATGAAGGGTACGGCGGGTTTCCTGAGAGGGATGCTCGACCTCGAGCTGTCGTTCCTCCGTCTGAACACTATTGTGTTGCAGGTCCGGGGAGACGGCCCAGCAGAGCATGCCCAGATGCAGAGGCTGTATCGCTCACTGGCGTGGGGCGGACGGGCGTAACCTAACACGCCTGGTGTTCGAGTTCCCTGCGCCGTGCGAGAAGCGAGGGGCGGTGAGGTTGGAGAATTGGTTGATGGAGGCCACGGACCAGCTCGAAGATGACTGCGAGCATGGCGGTATGGGGGAGGTCATGGCGAAGTTGGTGCATATTAGAGCGGTCGAACTTTCATACCTTCCGACGGGAAGGTATCAGAGTCTGTTGGGTGCAGACTCTAGCGCAGCTGGTTCTTCCGACTGTGCGCGGGCTGGGGATTCGGGCCAGCTTCTTGCGAAATGGGCTTCTATGTTTCCTGCCCTTTCTGAAATTAATTTCACCTGCGTGTTTGCGGGCGATACGGACACGACTCAGAACATTGTGCAGTGTTTGCTTTCATCGTCTCCGAGGCTTTCTGTTGGAGTTGACGGAGTAATATGGCGTAGTGGAGGTAGACGGGTGTAGTATCATATAGCTGCGGAAAAACGCATGAAACTTATTCATTGCAGCTATCTCTTCGGATAATCTTTGGGCACGAAAGTCATGCCTACCACGAGCCCTTGCAAAACACCCCGTCATTGAAAAGAACCGGGATGATGTGGGGAATTGGAGCTTAATGTATTGCGACTTTTTTGTGGTCCTCTATCTTAGGGAGACCTCACAAAAATTATCCATGGTATGTGCGATGAATTTGCAATCTCTGAATTGAGCGCCCGAAGGGGAGATTAGTCGGCAGCGCCTGCTTTGAAACTCAGCACTCCCCAAAAAACTCCATCGTGGGAGATCTTCGGATGTATATGCATTTCCAAGCCGGCTGGTAAAAACGTGTAACCCTCATTCAACTTTTCAAGTCGCCTCCAACGTCACGATGATGCCTTCCATTCCTTCCTGTGGTCGTGCGTCCTCGGAAGGTCTGCCCCAAGAAATGGTAGATGTAGTTATAGACCACGTAGCTTCCGACACCCGCGCCTTGAAAAGGCTGAGTCGAGTATGCCGGGCTTGGTATCCGCGAACCAGGAGACATCTTTTCCAAGAGATTGTCTTCCACCCGGGGCGAAGTGACCAGTATTTTGCTGGCCTAGGCGACTTGATCGAGAAAAACGCACTTCTAAAACAATGCGTTGAACGTTTGGGTGTGGAGTTTCAGTGGGATGCTGACCCCGGTTGGCTCGACAACACCTTCATTATTTCTCTCTTACCCCTCCTCACTTCTTTGAAAAACGTGTCGATACACGGGCCTCACCTCCTCTATGTCAAATGGCCCACGCTGCAACCAGCCGTCCAGATCGCGTTTCACAACCTCTTCGCCCAGCCCCACGTCGTCTCGCTCACCCTGCATCGCGTTTTCGACATTGATATTGCTGCATTCAGCCAATATCATCATCTCGAGGAGCTCACCCTCCGGAATGTGCGCCTCACAGAAGGGAGACCTTCGCAAAGTGGTGCTTGCTTTCCCCTGCAAACGACCTTCCAGCTAGATCACCCAACAGGATCCCTCAGGTCTCTCAGCATCACTGATTCAGTGGTATTCTTGGCCGAAGCTCTCTTCGTATGCACAGCAAGCTCAGGAGCAACCTTCAACTTTCGTAACCTAACGCAACTCGATCTGCGCCTGCAGGAGTTTGACAAGGATTTCCCGAGTACATGCGCATCCCTCATCAAAGCCTGCGGGCCGTCTCTCGAAACGTACAAAACCTCTTTCCGCAGAGGCCCCCTCAACCACGCCTCCGTCTCGTCAGCTCTCCAGCTCCGTCGTTTCCCCCACTTGGCGTCTTTTTCGCTGGTTGTGGACAACAGTTCCCATGTCGGCCTGAACGGCTGCGAAATCATCCGTAGCATCCTCGTTCCGGAGCTCGACCTCCTTCCTGGATCCGGTAGCCAAAGCTTTATCAATTCGATCCATTTGAACATCAACACCCTCGACATCGGCAAAGTTGGCGTGACGGACAAAAAGGATCTATACGGCTTCTGCTCCGAGGAGGTCTGGAGTAGACTGGACGAAATCTTGGCTCGGCCTGAATTCCCGTTTCTGCGAGAGTTGTCGATCTTATTTGATGTTTGTATGGAGGAGCTTGGCAGGCAAGATTTGGTCGACGTCAAGGAGTTGGTACTAGCCCGAATGCCTAACCTTCAGGAGAAAGGCATCGTGACCGTCTCAACCAGTGAGACAACTTTGGGCATGTATTAATGTAGCTCGAGTAGCCGTCCGATTCCTAATAGATTTTTGTTATGGTTGTTCTTTCGTGGATGGTGTCCACTCGCTTGCGAATTCCGCATCAGAACACTTGGAATCGGGTACTGTCCTGGATTCTTTCTATTTATTCTCAGCACCTCCTTTGATTTCCAGTATTCGACATTCAGTGAACGAGTTTGACACGTTATCTAGGTTCTGGATCTCATCCTATGCTTACTGTCCGCTGATCGACAGAATAGCATCCAAATTTACAATCGCTTTGCCGTTCTGTCAAATCCCTTTCGAGAACACAAATTCACTCCTTCATTGCATAAAATCGAGTAGAAAGACCCTTTAACACCTATTAGCGGCATCCGCCTAAAATCTCGCGGATAAGAGCGTAAAAAAGTCTGGCCGAATGCATACTCTCTTTGTCTCATCCCACCCCTCCCCTTTTCCTCGAACTGTGCTGAAGAGGGTCCGCCCGGCAACTCCGGCCATCAGACGGCCAAATCGATCGATTGCATTCAATAGACGCCCAGAATATTTTGCTTTCCTCCACGACTCATGTCTTCTCCGTCGGTAACCGTCACCTCGTCTTCCCCAGAATTCCCTAGGGCAAATTTTGAAGGAACAGCTACTTCAAGATCTACTGTCGGAGTCGCTCCCAGTTCGAGCTGCTATCACGACATCCGTCCAACGCCATACGGTGGACGAGGAGCTTTCGCCAGCAGATCTATACCAAAAAGCACAGTGATCCTGCAATGCGAAGGACCGTACGCGAGTGTAGTGCTAAAGAAGTTTAGGAAGGAGGTGTGCGCGTGGTGCTTTGCCTGGGTGTTCGAGAGTACGAAGGGGAAGAAGGGGNACGTGGAGCATCCGGTTGGACTCTTCCGCGATGGAAAATGGGGGTTCTTCAGCGTGGACTCCCTGGTTCTGCGGTGGAGACTGTCTAAATGCTTGGATAAAGGCGTACTCAGTGGAGATCGACGGACTTTCGGACCATGGAGGTGCTCTGGTGGGATTGATGACTTCGCTGGACAAGACCCTGCTCAATTATCGCAATGCGAAAGCGAGAGCGAAGGCAAAGCAGAAAGTCGCATCCTCTCCCTCAGCGGTGGACTCGAGCTCCAACCTAACCCATCCGTTTACGTTCTTGGACACTTGGAAAGCCGAGGACGTCTCTGAGGAGAGCGTTGACCGGTACTGGAAATCTGCGGAAACCACGTTCACCCCACCGAGCCTGGGCAAGAGATTCATGATTCTGGACCTTCTGGAGTCGTGGAATGACGCCTCTTCGGAGGACCCTACAGAGCTTTTGACAGAATTCGAGGGTGACTGTGCACGATTCGTCTTGGATGGCCTCGTACGACGTGCTTTACAACACACCAATACACGCGGCCTCGATCAAACCTCTGATATGACATCCAGCCACGTTGGTACGCATTCAACCCTTCCCAACAATGGGGTTATGGAAAATGTGAAACCCACCGGCTGTTGGTCGGATCTCCTCCAACTACAGAATAACGAGCTCGAACATGTGAAGAGCAAACCATACATGTTGGGCGTGTTCATCAGGGTCTACGCTTTTCTCCGCCTCGTTGTTCTCTCCGCGCTCGCAGCGGCCAACTCGACCAAGAAATCCCGGGCACGGAAGGGAGACGCAAGTATGCAGGACCCGGTCAAAAATTCACTACCCAATCAAGATGCACTCCTCGAGACTCTCGCGAAGCTTCTCGAGACCTCGGAGAGTGTTCGTGCTGTCCTGGCCAGAGATCACGGGAACGTCTTTGGTATTTGGGAGAAAGGCTCACCCTCCGATTCCAATGGCCACGGAGGCGATGATGATTCGAGCGATAGCGAGATGCTGGGGTGGGGCATGTATGTCTTTGGATCGTACTTCAACCACGGTTCGTTCTCGCTTCGAAACAGCCCGTTACCTATCCACTTACACCTTTCCTTCTTTAGACTGCACGCCGACGGTCCGAAAAACGCAGCATGGGCGTTCGCTGTGCTTCACGGCTACTCGGGACATCGAACCAGGAGAGGAGTTGTGTATCAACTACATCGACATTTCCCAAAGCAACGGAGTCGTGAAGAGGAACGAAGAACTGAGTAAAGAGTGGTTCTTCGAATGCGGATGTGCTCGATGCGAGAGGGAGAGAAAGGAACTGGCTTAAGAGATGGATCTTATGGCCCACGTTTCGTTCTGCGCAGCTGGGTTAGGCATAGGCCGGGCACGACTTCTGCAGAAAAAGGACTACTCTCCAAAAGGTCAGCGCCCATTTCAATTTTTCCGTCCGAAGAATTCGGCCCAACACCAGTCGCGATGGAATCTGACTAGCTAATCTCTTTCCTGGCATTCGACCAGGCGATTTACAGGCTGTACGCATTGTTGGTAGTTCAAATTTAATTTAGCTGTACGGAAATTCCGAGGCCGGCCCTCTGCTGTCGTATCGCTCGTTTTCCTATTATGTCAGTGGCGGCAGTTGTGGGTCCACAGTGCGGCGCAAATGTCACATATTGCCTCGTGCCTGGAATATCACAGCATAGGTTCGCGAACTGGTAACAAATCGCGGAGTTTACCTCGCCTTCCAAACGTTCTGTATCTAATGGGCAGAAATCGGGATTCCGATGACGCAGGCTTTTCCTATCTCCTGGGTCGTCACCTTCAACTGAATTAGCGACGGTCCGAACGCCCCTATAGGCTCTTCCAAACGAACACTCGGAATACCGCTGAACAATGCAGCCGATTTGAGTGTGATATATCAAAGGTAGGCTGACTGAGTCTCTCCTTTTCCACCCCACGTGTTCGAACCTAGCTTGAAAAGTCAACACAAGCTTAAAACAATGGTAAATGAGAGAGTTACAGCATGTGCGCATGTACATCACAGAACGTCCGCACTCCGTAGTTTGGACGACACGGTAGTCATCCATCCATAACATAAATTCTGTCATCCTTCTTGAATTCTACGAAACCACATATTCCCCCGTTCATTTGTCGCTGACGGTTTTAAACTTATAGGGATGTGATAAAAGAACGTTTGCAACGTTGTACGGGTATCTGGCGGAAACGCGTCACAGGCTGGATGTCAAGAACAATTGAATTAGGCTTTACCCAGGCTTGCGAGATGTTCTAGTGCGCTGGTGTCCTGGGACGACGTAAGATTTAGATTTCATGTGCCCCTGAGTGCTGGAAAGATGGGACTGGACTTAAGCGGTACGATAAGATACGCCAACTGCTACCTATCGATAGGGATGTCATTCATTTGCCATGCTAGGCGGTGCCATCCACAGAACAAGGTTTAGGGAAATGAAGTTATACCGGTCCACCCGCATACGACATGGGTCTCGTCTGTACCAGAACTAAACGAGATGAAGTGTGCTCTGGGAGAGGGCCGAACTGGTTGGCCAAAATTTTGTCAGTCTCGGAATATAGGTATTGATATCACTGGACTCACCAAGTGACGCATCCCTCACACCTCACACAGGCGCTCGATTCGAACCCACAGTGACCAAAAATAGCCCAGAACGGAGAATATTACGCAGGCTACTGTGGAGACCTGCGCGCTTATGTGGCTGGGCGTTAAAGTATGACTGTTGAAGATCTTCCGCATTTGACCGCATTCGGTTCCTATCGAATTCCGTACAGCTTGGTTTCCGCAGGGTAAAAGCAGCGTCGGGGAACCGACTAGGAGCTTCGCGGGGCTGAAAAGCTGTGGCAGCTCTCCCCGGAATGCGTGTCCAGTGTCCAGTTTGTCTAAACGATGACTGCTTGTTTGGATGTGGGAAAGAGGACAACAACATTCCAAGGAAACACGAGCCTTTCTGAATACCCATCCAAAGAGAACGAACCACGAACTCCGGTTCGGGCGCATTGTCCAAGATCAGACGTGACATCGTCGAGGTCCATTAAACTCTTTATGACCATGGTAGTGGGGTGCCGAGCGACCAGCTGAACCACATCGACTATCAAAAAAGAGTTGAAATGAACGTGTATTTGATAGAAACCATTGGACAGAGTCAGTCAAGCCTGAGCAAAGGGCGATACGGTTCCCTCGAAACCTTGTCCAATACAACAAGAAACGTGTTTTCCGCGTGTTCTCTTGAACCTTAATAAGGAGATGCCGAGGAAGTGGAGATGCCATCCGCTCTATGGATATGGGTTAGTTCATGATTGAGTTGTAACTATGAATGTCACTAGAGGTACCTGGCCTACGGGTTCCGTGGACAAAGATTGGTGCTAGGCGGCCAGTGGATGAGAATGGAAGCTCAAGATGGCACCCTGCGATTCGGGGGACCATGGAGTGGGATAAACACAGGTTCCGATAAAACCCTACGTCCGGGAGCCAGGCGGTATGCCTCAAAGGATATGTGAATTCAAAATACACGTCTGCCGCCTGTATGAGTATCTCAGAAGCAGAGTGAGTCAGCGTCACTCGAATCAATAACTGGGAATATATCTACATCGCATTGAACATGCTGAACACGCGTCAATTCTAGAGAAGGCGAAGCTAGTACGCAGCTGGTACGCAGTGTTGGCGGCGGGGCCTGGACATACCCTGAATTCAGTTCTTGACATTATCTGACACCTCCACCAGCACCGTCTTCGCGTGAAAGAACCCAAATGAACGTTACCCCGCCTATGATTCTGTTGGGACCAAACACCCCATTAACCCAAAAGCACCCACCAATCCGGCGGAAATATGTCATTTCAAAACCTAAACGGCACACATCAACCCCTCGGGCACGCTTTTCCTTTTTGATGATCCCTTCTTGCTTGTCATAGGGGAGGACGACACGACGCCTATGTGCACTGAGCAGCACGACCTTGAGCCAAGTGCTGGTGATACCCTGAGCGGCGGGGCGGTCAGTAACCTTTGATAGACAGGAGAAGCTAGAGAAAGGAGGAAGCTCTTCAGCTCCACACAATTCAATTCGACTGGATCTCGGAACGAGAAGAGCTCGAAAAGCTCTTACTTCCCATTTGAAAAGGTCAATACACCGTATCTTTCCTTCGGCAAGCAACGTGTATTGGGCATGGCCCTGATTTCAAAAAAGCAAGAGGCCAGCATAGAAGGTACTAAAGAACCCGGCGCACCTTCATTAGGGCGATTCGATTGAATGCATGTCCGGTGATAGAGGTGTGCATAACTAGCCTCTCCGCATTGTGCGTAGGTAGTGCGTTTCCTCTGAAAGGAAATCAAGCGCGGGTCCAGTGAGCTGGTTTGGCTTGTCATGTCAGAGGCTGAGACGACGAGCGCCGTGGTCTCGAGGACCTTCCCAGAGAGAAAGAATCAGGCTTTTTTCAGGATGCGGACACGTTTTCGAGTGTTCTATGAGGGCAAGAATAACGTGAGAGAGCAATGTATCGCGAAGAAGCTGCAAAGAAAGGAAGGCCTTTCCGCGAAGGTTGGACATTACTGCTGTGAAGGGCACGTATAACTTGGATCTGCGGACATGGAGGGAATAGATGATCGAGAGTGCGTGCGCAACATGATTGCCAGGCGGACCTTACATGTGAAACGAAACCCGTAGGTGAGGCATTAAGTGTCAATCCCCGTTTTACCTGTAATACAACAAATAAATTATGCCCGCCTCTCGAGGCTAGTAAAGTCTAAGGCGAACGCCGGTAGGTAGACGGTGGTTAGGATAGCAGACGAACTAGAGGTGTGATGCCTCCCCATAATACATGTCTACCCAGAGAACGTATGGTATATGGAATGTCGAGCTTCGTGTCGGCTTTTACTTGGCGCCAGTGATTGCACGGATGAGCTTTGCGGAAATGTGGAGGAAGAAAATGGAGGCGATGAAAGACAGTGACAGAACGAGGACGATGAAAGGGTCACTGCGAGGCCGTCTTAATTTTGACTTCGCAATATGTACATGATGACATTACTCACATTCTGAGACCTGGGGAATCGTCGGTGTAAAGCTTCAGCATCGTGTTTGAGGAGCCTCCAGCTCCTGCAGCTCTTGTTGAGTTAGGTTTGGCGACCTGCGAGCCAGCCGCCCTCCGCCTTTGCAAAATAATCCAGATTAACGCTTTCTCTTCATCCTGGAGGATAAAATGACATACCGAATCTGGGCAGAAGCGGGAAGAGAAGAGGTACGGCTAGGAGTTGGCCTCGATGAATCAGAGTCAGACTATAGCTGTTCTTTAGTATTCAGACTTCACCAGAGGTTCTATTGAGCTCACCATTTTCGTAAATTAAGGAAAAGGAGAGGATATGGAGGTCGATGAAGAGTTTGGAGTAAAGGTGCGCTGGCAGGATCACTCGAATTGATTGCAACGTAGCGGATAGAGGCCGTGGGAACATTGAGACGTGTTTGGCCACGTTGGTTCCGATCCCCAAATCCGAACAACCTCCGGCCTGTCCGCCGTCATCGTTGGACCACTCGAATTCGAAAACTTGCCACAGAGCTAGCTAAAGTATCTCTGGTCACGTCGGGGGAGTATCAATGATGCGAAAACCTCCTAGCTAATCCTAGCTACTGCAAACAAGCGGACTCTGGTAATTTAGTCACTGGATTTAACCATTGAATGTGGTTGATCGAAGCTTGCTTCATTATTACTCTGATAATATAGGTCCAACTCCACTACGTGAGGCTTCTTTCTTTCCGCCAATCTACCCTCTCGAATGTTTCCCAGTGAACAACCTTCCTGTGGCGTCTCGCACACCCACTGCTTGTCGATATGAAATATCCCAAAACGGAGGATCGCCCCTCCTTCTCGCCACATTCCTTCCATCCGGGCAATGATGCTACGCCAATCCTTGATCCTCTTTGCAATCGATAATTTAACTTCGTGCGAGTTAATGCGACAGTAGTATGGCCCGCTGACCTGGAAACTCAATGGTTCTTTATATCTCAAGACGATTGTAGGGACCAAGTGGCGATATTCTCTCTATCCCATCCATTCGGCCTTTAGAACGCTTTGAGAACGGCTTCTACATAAACGTGGTGCGCAGACCTGCTCGTCGTCATCTCGGATTAATGAGGTCTGACGTATTGTTCATTTATAAACAGAGTCTGGCTAATGTATAGACCGAAGCCAGAATGTGATTACATTGTCACTTTTTGGCGAGCTCAGTTGCGGTCCTTCGCCACTTTCCTCGGTAGGCGGCAGCAACTTATCCGCACGAGCATGTCGGAGGTTTGTTAACTCACTGAATGGCGGAATGAAACAGATTACAAACGAACCTCGCATTCCAGAAGCTGTGGCCAGAGTGTATCTAATCGATCGGGAAGATAAGACCGGAACATCGGCGTACGGACTAGAGGGTCTCAAGAAAGTCTTTATCCTCCGCCATCAGGGCCACCGACCTTATCACGAGGGCGCAGATGAGCTTTGCAAGGAAATATTGCGAATATCGACAATGCGCGACAGCTGAAGCTTCTGATTGACAGTTATTGTCGGCACATTTTGCTCAGCTAAACACTCTTTTGTCCCTACGTAGAATGATGAACTGAGGCCACATGAGGATCCCAATTAGACGGATTCGGTCGAGTTTACGGCGCTTAGCGGGCCTCGGACGACGTGCCTTTGTTGTCAGGATCGGGAATACTGGATGGAACGATTCCGTGATGTTGCCGCGCGATAAGTCCCCCTCGCAACAGTGTCGCGATGATTCAAAGTGTCTATCATCCCGCGAAGCCTTGGATTCTGGCCGCGAACAATTTAGACGTCTTGGACGTCGGAGGATGGTGGTCGCGAGAAGAAAAAGAGGCGACAGCTGACTGAAAAATAAAGCCTGTTCTCCGCCCTTTGTGCGTCCATTTCTGATGGTGGCGAACAGACGTTTGACGCCTTCAATTCGCTTGGAAAGGCAGGTTCAAGACATGATTGTGGGTCTTGATGGGCGCGTCGCATCGTCCATGAAGCCCTCTGATAGAAATCCGATATCGGGTGAATACAACTGGGCACGAGTCCATATAACAGCATCAATCTCGCAAGCAGTGAGCGCTGTCGAGGGCGGAGTTGTCCTTCTGAGATAAAAGCTCTATTTCTGGTGAATTTCTCCATCACGTGTAGATGGGGTCATGCGCCGTCGCTATGTTTGCCAAACCAAACAAAGGACTACCATTTTGAATTCCTTCTTTCTCTCAAGCACCGACCTCTATCCTGCCATGTCGACCTCCTCGCGACGGAAATCGAACGGGGCTACTGCGCATCGGTGAAGCCAGAGCTTTCGGGAATTTTGATTGCAGGAGGTCGGGTTGGGTAGTAGCCGGGCAGAACTCGATGTCGTCGTCAGACGACGCCGACCGACACGTTGAGGATCACCGCATCAGCAGCCGTCGCGCTGAGCTGCGTTGCTTCACTGAAAACAAGGATAAGTATGTATCAGATGCGATCGCCTTGACATTGGCCACGTACACGTTGATAACGATTGTTTTTGCACGAGTTTGTTCTGAATTTCTATGGTTGGGAATGCAGGATCTGGGTTTCCCAGCCAGTCGACTACTAGCTCCAGTCGAGAACGTAAACTGAAGCTTGGAATTGCTTCGTGTATGAGTAAATGTCTTCTGTCGATTTCCACCCTTGCTGTCACTCATTTCTTTCACATTTATTGCCAGGTTTACCGAGAGCGTTGCGGCTCATCGCCGTCGAGACCGATTCTTCCCAGACAAAGCTGGCTTTATGAATGCATTTCAGCAGCCGTACCTTGTCGCTCTCGAAGTCGATTGGCTGAAGAGTATGCAAATGACCAGTAAGGTTTTAGCGCTGCTTGACAAGCTTGTCCATGAGGCCGCCCCGATCCGATTTCCGATTCAGGTTGGTCACGCGTCTCTTTGTCCTTATATTGTCCTAATCAGGCCAGGAGGCAGCTCGATCTAGTTCAGTTCGAACTCAGGTCCACAGAGACTGGGAGGACCTCCTGCCGTCCATCGAACCCGTCCTCGGATAGAATCGAGGCTTAATCTGCAAGGACCCTGTAGCTGTGTCACTAAGCCGTCCTGGCTGGGATCTACCGCGAGGTGACAACAAGGCTCACTTACTCTTTCTATTCCGGTGGCGAGTCTCAGATTCATCAATTCCCCTTCAAGGGACCTGGCCTAGACGACAGATTCTGTGATCACGAAGCCAGGGACCTCCGGTGACATACTAGTTCGATTCGGAAGGCTCGATTCCCCCTGCCCCTCCGAGTATATGTGATATTCCTTCGCTTATTGCGGGGACCTCGTGCCCGTACTTATAACACCGCTGTAACATGCCGCCTGGAATATGTCAGGACTTCGTCCTTTCGCCCCCAACTCCCGACCTCACCATTTCCAAACGTCCCCGTCACACCATCCCGTTTCCCATCCCGTTCCCAACATTACTCCTACACTCCACGCCGATATAGATACTTCAAGGCTGCGCCTCTCATCCTGACCCACTCATAACTCCCCTCCCCCCCCTGCCAGGGCCTTCCGTCCACCCTTCACCTGGTAACCTTATCCCTGCCAAGGATGCTCGCTGCTGGTCCCGGCTCTTGTTGTGACGTTTGCATTGAACCTTTTGGAACCGACGGTAAAACGCCATGTTCGATAACGTGTGGTCATGTCTTTTGCATGGAGTGCGTCGTTGTCTCTCTTTGTTTCCGCAAGCGTGACTGACACTCTATGTTCCATTGGCATTAGCTGCCTTGACCGCATAACGCGGTCGAGTTGCCCCATTTGCAGAGGTTACTTTGACCCCAAGGCCGTAGTTAAGCTTCACTTGGATTTGGACAGCGTGCAGGCGTCTCCCAAGGGGACCAACGCCAAGATCTCGCCTGAAGACTTGGATGCCGCTCAAGACCTGCACCAGCGGGTTTCCAACATCGCTGAGCAGGGGTCCTCCGAAACCCAGGTTCGCGCGTTGATTTCCGACGTGAAGAAGTTCCTGCAGGATAAGCCCCGGAGTTCGGTACGCAATACTTACCTTCATCTTACGTGTTACGATCTAACGCGTCGCCTTGTATCTACCAGTTCAAGGACCTGCGAACCCTCCACCGAATGGTTTCTTACCTATGTGAAGTGAAGACGGACCTTCGAGCTCGGAAACAAGCTGTCGATGGGCTGCAGAAGGAGAAGGTTGCGCTGCTAGAGGAGAAGGCGGAATTAAAGAAGAAAATTGAGGAGCACTTGGTCGCGCAGAAGAAGGAAACCCAGCGCGCCGTGAAGGTCGAGGTAGAGCTGCGAGATCATTGTACGAAGGCGCATGAAGCCTATACCCGCATGGTTGAGTAAGTTTTATATCTGGTCATCAGCGCCTGGTATTGACTATCTTTATTTACAGTCAAGTAAGTCCGCATCGCGAGTCACTGGAGCTTTCCGATATTCATTCGTTCCTCTCAGTACAACTACGTGGCGAAGGAGTGGATGAACCTGAATGACGAAGTCAAGAGGCTTAGGCTCCTCACGACATCCGAAGGTGTGACCCGGGCTTCTCCCTCCTCCGAATATCATCTACCTGCTCTCGAATTGGACCAAGGCAAACTCGACGGAGTTGCCGTTCGGTCTGAGAATTCGATCATCCTTGCCCCGCTCCCCCAGTACACGAATCGCCCTGATACCACCGTTTCCCTATTCATGCCATTGCCGGAGGAAGATGAAGATGAGGAAGAAGAGGAAGAGGACGAGGAATCCTCTGAAGAGTCCGACCCCGAACCCAGCGAAAAACACGTCCCCAACCTCACAATGAAGTACGGTGCATCGAAAGCCGATCCCTCCGAGGTCAGCTGCGGTGCGATTGCCCATCCGTACTCCTGCGACTGCAAGGGGGTCTCTGTCTTTGACCATTCTTCCAAGCATCCGGCTATTCAGCCCGCTCAACCGGTTCGGCCTTCAGTTACCAAACCTCTCAAGCCAGCCATTGTCAACGTCGACAGGCCTCTTCACAGTGCAGTAGCTCGCCCAAGATACGATGGTCGCCGTGCTCGGTCGTATTCGAATCCCAGCTCAAGCTCGAGTCGCACCCAGTCGTCAAGCCGAAGTGCCTCGAGATCCCCTTCGCCTCCGGTACGCTCTCCACCTCAGACGTTCCACGCTGCCTACACGTCGCCTTTGGCGAATGACGCGAGAAACGTTCCTTATAGTCCTCCTCCCAGAGCTGCCGATAACGAGGGTCTGCGGTCTCGATTGCATAACCTCTTGTCGAATGAACCCTATGTTTCCACCTCTCCACCCAAGAGCTCGACTTTCTCTGCTTCCATTGCCTCCCGCGAAAGTCGACCTTCCAGGGAACGTTCTCTGTCTCCATCGAGATCTCCTTCCCCTCCAATGTCCTCCAATCTCCGCCGCCATTCTAGTCAAGCTCAGCGTCCCTACCAGTCCCAGCAGAACAATGCTGATCAGATCTCGAGACTGCTAGCTTCCCATCAACCTGTCATCCCGGGGGGAGTCCAACCCCCGCTATCTACGTCGCCTAATGCTAGAACCAGCAGTGCCAGTGACGCGGCTCGAGCCCTCGAGCAGAGCAAGCGTGATCGGCGACTGGCGGATGAGGAAGAGCGTAATCGACGAAAGACTCGGACAGAGCGAGAGCGCAGCCAGCCTGAACGGGAAGTCGAGCGAGCTCGGACTAGTCCGTCGTCTCAGGTCGCCTCTTCTGCTGTTCACCAACCTTCTGGGCCTGGAATGCATGCTGGTGGCCAGCTTCCAGGCGYCCCCCCTAACGTCTCGATCATCGTTTAACAACGGATCCATGGCAAAGGCTGTTGCGTCTGCCTATGCCCCTTCAAGTCAAGTTGTATCATATGGCTCTCGATATCCTAATGTAACGAACGGGAAGGTCATTCAACCTTCTCACCCCGGCATCTACTCCTCATGACGAACTTTTTCTTCCTGTCTTTTCTATCCTTTTACCATCTCCATTCATTCTCTCGAGACCTTCCTTATTGACGTCCGCCCGACTTAGATTCTCTTGATGTTTGCTTTGCCTACTTCTCGGTCCAGCTATACCAGTGGGGGCGCATTTTAGTTCGACATTCACTGCGCTTATCCCGCTCCAATTTCATCGTTTCTCTTATGATTATTAGGTTTCCGATAACTTTCATTATAGTTCTTCCTGGACCGTTGTACAGTACTTAATTATATCGCTCCGGTTACTATGTCTCATGCGCACTTCCATGTATTACTACTACTTTCAATCTCTCATTTGCATTGGCGCAGGCCTTGCAGCATCGCCCATTCTCATAATATCATCATCGATAGTATCATATCATCGCTCCACGCTCCATGCAAGGGTGGGAATTAGCTTGAATGTCTTCTGGTCATAGGTGTCATGTCACTGTCAGCCGTCTTATTACCGTTGTTTCGATTCTAGCTTACTTAAAGGGTGCGGGGTAATAGACGTTGACGCGGGAGATCATGATCATGAGTTCGACCAGGTTGGCCATGGTACTGGCGGCTCCAATTCCCAGAGACTGCCTTCCGGTTGTCAATCCGGCCTCTGGGCGATTCAATTCTGGAGATAAAGAACAGCCCACACTGCGCACATGGGTACCGACAGACCCTGTAATTTCTCGGGGTTGGTTCTGATAACGCCATTATCAATCAGAATGCCTAGAAGATAGGGCAAATACATTGCATGTGTTGGATAATGAGCGGAGGAAGTGGCTCAGATGCTTAGATGCCTCAGCATCGTTTCACCCCGGAATGACAAGGAAAGGGAGGGCGTTTCCCGAATCTCCTTTGGCTGTGTATCTTTAGACAGATTCAACCTTACCTCCACCTTCGACCTCGTGTTCATGATCCGGACCCAGAGGGGAGAGCGTATTGTCAATTCCTGTGCACAGCGCGCTCGTCCGGATAGTAAACATAGCCGTTGTCGGAACCATCGCTGAGACTGGTTCATCAACGGCCACCGTACTGACACTAGCACTGGTACACGCAAGAAGGAAATAACAGCGTCCGACGCCTGCGGCGTATCGTATATAGTACTTGGACTTGGGTGATTATGTGAACTCCCGGTGGCGACATGTGAATATGTTTGAATCCGTTAAGAGCAAAACGACAGAGCGGTAATGCTTCGTTGATGACTTCATTATCGCCCTTCAAGCTCAACGGCGTTGTCCTTATCCGAGGGGTAACGATGTGGAGGCTGTTCCAACTCAATTATCAGCTGAACAGATGCGATTATTGGGGTGGAGGCACGTCGGTCTCGCCCTCTTAAACTTTCAGGACTTACAAGTCGCCCAAGATAGGCCGGATCTTCTCCGAGCAGCTTGCAGGCAGTAATGGGGTCACAACTTTATAAAGCCTGAGCGCTGATTGTTGTTGAACTCGGTGCTTTGATATGCGTAATTACCCTAGAGGTGAAAAGCCGAAGACAAGAAGCAGACGAGAAACTTGCTGAAATTTCGGTCGGTAAATTGGAGATGAATGCATGAGCGTGTATATCAGGTGATTACAGATTACTACCCATATAGGATGAGAGCAGCGGATGAAGGGAGAAGCGGACTGGGAGCTAAGTCCCCGGAGCGTCGAATGGGGTCAAGAAGTGCAGTGATTTAGGCCTGGCCCACAAACCTGAGCTGCTAAGAGCCAGAGCAAGAACTGCACCAGTAAGGTAAATGTAGCGCAATCAATCAGTGACCGCAGCTCCAACATAACAAAGACGGACGTACCAGTGCAACGAAGCCTGAGAGGATCAGGATTTTAGTGTTCTTCCACCACATTTCACGTCTGACAGTCCGAGCCCCGCGTCTAAAGGCAGTCGCCTGACCGGCCATCACATCCGTCTTATCCACGAGCAACTCGATCCTCTCTCCCCGACTTAGTATCTGTTCGACGTTCTGCACCATGATGTCCTTCACTTGGTTGAGCTCATTTTGCGCTCGTGTCAGCTCGTCCACAGGTGGTGCGGTATTGAACGTGTGCATCAACGAGGCGATCACAGGTCCAATGCTTCCTTGAAGTCCATACGCGGGCGTATCTTCCGACGAAGAAGACGACGATGACGGTGCAGAAGTGAACTATAGATATTTGAATGTCAATGAATCACTGGCATGGATCCAAATTGGAGAAACGGATAAACTTGCCTTTCTCTGAAGTTCTGTGAGGAAGGCGAAAGGCATTCTCCTACAGGAAGGCCATAAATACAATCTTTCCAGGATTGACATTGAACATACCGCCCAGCTGCGTCATCTGCCATGACAAGGTATGTGAATCCGCCTTCTGAGATGTAGTGGAAGAGATATTGTTCCCAAACATAGGTCAATTTGCTATGGTTCTCGGTTAGACATGGCTCCGATAACTGAATGAGTCCCATGCCTGTTATTTGGCGGTATCTTGGATAATATTGTCTGCGTTGCTATCATCCAACACTGTCAACGTCTTCACCCGTTACAAATAGGGATATTCGGGCTCACCTTGCGAGAAATCCCGCTTCCCTGCCTTGTGTTCGGCGAGGATCGTGGGCCCTCGGGCTACCAGAGCGTGAATCTACTGGAATGAGAGTCATTCGTCATATGGAGATGTTGTTCGAACATACCAAGGACATTATGGAAGGGATATGGTAGAACTGAAAGAAAGACGGCAGTTGCACTCCCCTGCATGACGATGACGCCGATGGTGGACCAGTTCCCACGATTCAACCTCGCCGGCGGCACATCGGCAAATCGGCAATAGAGGTCAACCTCCAAAAGCCCTTCAAAATTCTGGGAGACGAGTAGGCTAAACACCAACACCTCTATGAACGATTTAAAAATATGTTAAATTGGCCGCCTTGTGATATAAGAGCTTGACGAGAGTGCCACGACACACTTTTTTGGCTACTTTTCTTCACTTGCCATGGGATTTCTTTCAGCAATTTAGGGGAGTTAGACCATGTCGCGACAGTGGTCATTGAGAATAGATATAGCTAAAGTGATTAGAGCCAAATTTCTGGAGATCCCAGGTTCATTTACCGTCCCACACAAGAGGGACTGGCTCTGACCTGTCTAAAAGGTTACTTCACCAGCTGTAATCACAAAAACTTACCAGAAGTGCGCGTTTCTTCTGAGCCCAGGTCTCCCCGTTGCCTTCATTGTACATTCTCTGTCCCTAGTGACCTGTCTTCTGGCATTTTTNATTGGCTCCTGAAAAACGAGTTCACCCTCCTCCGGAGCCAATGGTCGACTGGCCTGTACAGACCAATGATTCTGCCCGTCTCGCAAGGTCCTGGTATTCGGCGAGCACAGCATGTCTGATATGCTTCAGTCAACGGGTGTAGTACCTTCATTCGTCCCAGCCCAAGGGCCAACCTTACCGTGTTTGGATCACGCGGAAATTCGGATTAGGGGGACGGCCTGCATTGGCCAGTGGAGCCTTCATATCTTCACTTTCGGGGAGACGATAGAGGTCCCCAGGTTGACAGAAAAATCTATYTGACGGAGGGTGAAGGACCAGGCATTTTTAATTCGCCAGTTTCCTGTAGCCAGTGAGGCTGGCATCGGAGTCCAGAACGCACAAAGATAGGCAATCCTTGAGGCAACCTCACCCTCCAGAAGCCTCCGAAAGCAAGAGCAAAACTCACTCTGCATACCGCAGCACAGCTCATAAAGGAAGCGCAACCCACAAAGGTGAAAGCAGGAACTCTTGTCATATCGAGCGGACCAGGGGAATTTTTGGCAGAGGCCTTCCCCTTTAGGGAAATCATCAACCAAGTCTATCTAATCCATACTCCGCCGCCTAAAGGTCGGATGCATCACATTGGTAGGTATGTACGCCGCAGAGCAACGAACGAGGATTCTCTGAGTTCATGGAGATAACGAAAGTCAAAAGAAGAAGAACACCATTCCTCGTTAGCCTGGTGGCTGCCTGCGCACATCGATAAGGAATCTTTTTGAATGTCCACATGGGAAGTGTTTCAACTCAGACCGCAAAAGATGCCTAGTCTCCTCATAGACTCACCCCGGATTTCTTTGGAAACGCTAGAACTTGTCATGATGGATCATCGCTTGTGGGTCCAGGATGGACCAACCATGCTACTCCATCACCTGTAAGCTTCCAGGAGAAGGCGGTATACCGAATCGTTTGGAAGTGTTCGCTTTCTACCATCCGATCACCTTGTGTACCTATCTACTTACCTCGCTGCGGGATTGGCGCCTCTGGTGAGAAGTGAGAAGGCCCAGGTGCCAGGAGAATGATAGCACGGTCCCAAATCTATAGTGAAACCCACGATAGCGAAAACAGCTCGACAATTCTACGTATACAGAGATATAGCGCCAGCAGAATATACATCCAACCCATTTGAGATATAGAGATCCAAGAGACATGAGAGAAAATCGTTCCAAAGTCGTTAAAAAANGTGACCAGAGCAAAATCGTAAATGGAGACATGAGATAAGTGCCATCAGGAGGCAAGAAACCGAACAGAATCCATCCATCCATCCAAGAGGTATCTGTATGTTATCCCGTCATTTTGGTAACCGCGCCCGTGACTAACTGTAGTTCTCGTGGCTGAAAGAACGGAGGAAGGACGTATTGGGTGTGACTGGCCTCGGAGCCGAAAGTGGAAGTCCCGCCGATCCACGTTGAGCGCCCGAATGATCTACGGGTGGAGGAGATTCAGGTAGCCCAGCTAGTCCAAGTGCGTTTCCCTGATATGGCACATCCGTGTGATATCCTAAATCGTTTTCATACGTATCGTTTGCAGAATGAGGGGCCATCACGGAAGGATTAACACTGTGAACGGCATTGAATGAGACGCGGCGCGTCCGCACGTTCGTTGAATTACTGCTATTGCTTGAGCTGTGATGGATACCCGGAATTACAGCCGAAGTGGGAGCTTGTGAAGAGGAATGACGAGAGCGGTGGTGGCTGTCCCTTCGAGTCCGACCGCTGCGTGACGATCTCCCAACGGCCTCTGGAGTTATAGTGTTTGTTGTGCTTGCCGATTGCATACTCGGCGGACGGTGCTGATAAGGTAGAGTAGGATTCTGATAATGGTCCGGTATTACTAGCGTTTGAGCATGTCGAGTTCCATGTCCAGGGGCAGTGGCGGGGGCAGAAAGAGGATAAGAAGGCCGATGTTGCTCAATGGAGCCACCAGCAGTATGGCTTCGTTCGTGATTTCGTCTCCGTGTGCGAGATGTCCGATTTCCACGACCAGGATCGTCCATTTCAGGGTTCCGAGCAGGAGCAGTAACGTGCTCCGTCTCGGTTTCTTCATCACTGCCTTCTGCTTGCGGAAGATCCTGAAGCGGGGTTGGCCTGTTCGGACTGCGAAAAGGCTGGGTATTCAAAGGGATAGTAGGCTGCCTTGGTAGGGCTCTGAGGTTCAGCGAGTTGAAGCTGTTTTCGGACGCCTGAGATAACGAGGCCACGGTCCCCCAAGAGTCGGTAGTGCTTGTGCTGTGCCTGGAGCCCGGCGTTTGCATAACTTCCGCAGAATGATCGAGTTCCTCTAGATGCGGTTGTAATGGAACTAAGGGAATCGGTTGAGCGAGGGGCTGGATCGCCGTATTTGGTTGTTGAGGAACACCTGGTTGCGATGGCGGTGGGACTGGGGCGACTGGGGTTGGTATGACGGGATGAGGGGGTATAGGCCCGCCTGTCCGCGGGCGGGACTCGGAAAATGTCCGCTGGCGGGAAGGGTTGTCAGGTATTGGGACATTTGGCTCATGCGTATGGCYATCGACATCTGCCGACGCTCGCTGACGATGCCGGGTCCGATGGTCTTGGGAWTCTTCCCCACGAGAAGACCCTTTTATAGTGGATGTCAGTGAAGCAGATTCCTCTGGCGAGACAGCTGGATCACTCCGACGAGAGCTTGAAGCCTGTGGCCCCTCTCTTTCTCTCTCGCGTCGACTTCGATGCTCCCTCCGAGGTCTATCTTGTTCTCGTTCTCGTTCTCTTTCCCTTTCCCTTTCCCTTTCCCGGTCTCTCTGCTTCTCCTTTTCCCGGTCTCGGCGTCTTCTTGCCCGTCTTTCCTCCCTCTCTATATCGGATGCATACGCTCCAGCTTCGGGGTCACTGTCTCTTGCCCTACTTCCTGAGGGCATTCCTGAAGGTATAGCTCTTTGAATAGCCTGGAATCCCCTGTTGAATCCTTCGTTGAGACCATTCTGGAGTTCGGCAAGCATGGAGGCGGTTAAAGAGTAGGTGTCCACAGAGTCTCTCGCCGGATCATAAGCCTTGTGTGGTAGATCTGCTCGTCCATTCATATACGGAGGAACGGGGTCCGGTGGTTTGAAGGCATTGAACCCTCTCTCCCGGACTTCGGTTTCAGGGTCTGGTGGCATAAATTTCGATTTGGGGCTGGCACCAGGGATGATGCCGGGTTTAGGCTTGGGGGCCTCCAGCCCCGGATAATAGGTAGGTGGTGGGCCATAAACTGAACGGTGGTTGTCGTATGCTGGCTCTGGGATATCCCTCCCCTTTCCCTTGCGATCCCGTTTCACCCCGTTCGATTC
Source organism: Candolleomyces eurysporus (assembly GCA_027579435.1). Taxonomy (NCBI): domain Eukaryota; kingdom Fungi; phylum Basidiomycota; class Agaricomycetes; order Agaricales; family Psathyrellaceae; genus Candolleomyces; species Candolleomyces eurysporus. The sequence goes on along the minus strand of JANBPK010001217.1, from coordinate 24,987 downwards.
GTGAAGGACGTGAGTTCGGTTTTCGCGGTCGTCTTCTGGATACAGGTTTCGTGGATGGACATATGATACACCATTTGGAATCGACACGGAGGCCCGAGATGGAAGGAGCATGGATCTTCCGTCGTCATTGTACCAGGCATTGGGCCCAGTCGAGGAATCGAAATTGCTATAGATGCTGAAACTCGTAGGTTGGGGCGGAGGAGGCAATGGATTCTTCAGTTGAGTCCGCCTTTGCATTTCGGCACGGAGGTGGTCTATTTCGCCCTGAGCAGCTGTAATCTAGTGTCCGTAAGAATTTGAGCTAATGTGAATCCATGGCAAGAACGTACCTGTCTGTTAAAACAAGGCTGTCAGTACTTGTCACATCGACAATTGGAGTAAGACTTACGCTTGAAGCTCTTTCGTGCGCTCCAGCAAATTCGTCTCGATCGCCGCCGTTCGTTCCTTCTCGGCTTCTGCAACTAGAGCCTTCTCGCGCCTTTCCTCCTTCAGAACAGTTATCTCCCGCTTGTCCTCAATGCCCATTTCCCGTAGCTTATGATAATTTTCAATTGCTATTCGAGCCTTCCGCAAAGGTTGAGCCTGGACGAAGTCAGACTTGTGCAAAACCTCAACAACTTCCAAGACTTACCGCGTCGTCATGTTTCTCCTCCAGCCATTTGTCAATTTCATCCAGAAGTTCCCGCCTGTGCTCTTCCGTGACCTCGAATGACATCGCCACCCGCTGCAGCAGATCACCCTCTCTGGGATCCTCTTCTCCGTCAGGCCGATCGACGTGCAGCTTCTTCAAACGTGCGGGATCGAAATTCTTGCGACACATTGGACACTTTGGTGGAACGACCGACTCCAGGCATCTACAGCCACGTTTAGCACGTCATGTGTCATTCTCCGCGATGACAGAGGAGGAGGAAGCAGGACTCACCGYTTGCAGAATACATGCCCACATGGAATGGCGTATGGTGCCATCTCGGCCTCCCARCTAAACCCCTCCAAGCAGACATCGCAACGACTTGAAGGGTGTAGAACAAACATAATGCTGCTCCTTCTGACCCTAGGAAGGTTGAAGACAGAGGGAAAAATGTCCTTGGGGTTCGCTGGAACCCGGATATCCCCACATGCACGTCGATGCTCGACACGAGGCGCGCGCTTGGCTCGAGAATGCCTGACGCTCCTATCTTCTGCAGCGCTCTCTTCTCAGGAGCAATGGACGAAWTCTTGAGGGGGGCGACAAGACAAGCTGTTAGAATAGAAATGACGATTAGGAGGGAAAGCCCATGCCCATGATGAGCGCCTTCCCACAACCTTGTTGCCTCGAGGAACAATTTGTTGATGAAACTGCCCTTTTTTGGCCTGGAAGAGCCGAGGATCATCACTTATTGTGACGGCTTCTCTCTGAAGTGCTTGATTCCATCGAACACTTGGCTCAAGAGCCCGAGGAAAGCGAAACAATGCGAAAAGATAAAACAAATATTTGGGCRCCCCAGGTGAGGAAAAAATCCATGTCTTACATCAACATTGTAGGTTCGATACCGTTTGAATTTGGTTCACCTTCTCATTCTAAAAGCACGCAGCCAGCGTATCCACAGGCCACGGTACTATGTTCTCCATAATAATTCTATATTTCAAAGCAGCCGTGCCCAAGCCTGTTCGACTGGATTTCATCACAATCATCATGTTGGCCGCACACTCGCCGTGACTCAGCAATCTCATCACCGAGCCACATGTCCTCTGCGCTGCGAGCGCTCGTACTCATTTAATGGCCAGAGATCACGTTGTATCACGGCCTTCTTGCAGTACCTCCTTTGACGAAGATGATCTCCTCAGGTTTACCAGCTGTGGTAAGTCTTAAACCGTATCATTTCGGTACATTGGAAGTTGCTAAATGATCAGTGCCTTTGGTCCGCCAGGTCATAGATAATGGCTCTGGGGCAATCAAAGCCGGATGTGAGTGTGGCCACTCGTGCAACGGAGATGCGCCAATGCTAAATACCCTGCACACTGCTCCTCTTCTGTAGTTTCAGGTATGATTCTATGAGAGAAAATGGTGCAAGGAAGGTGACGTCACGAATATCAAGGCGAGGACGGTCCTCGAGCCACATTCCCGTATGTATCTACCTTTGAAGTCATCATTCGTCAAATATTCTTTCTGACGCGTTGCGTAGTACGGTAGTCGGGCGTTACCGATATATACCAATGGGTCCGCTTGGGCTCACTCTGCCCGGCGCCTTTGTAGGGTGAGGCTCGCCAATTCCCTTACAATGGAGTAGCCACATAGTTTATACACATTTACAGGGCCGAAGCGATCCAAAAGCGAGGTATCCTTCGCATCAAGTATCCAGTCAAAACTGGAGTTATATACGACTTCGACGACATGGAGTTGGTTTGGAACCATGCTTTCATGCATGAACTCGACGTCCCTCCGGAACGGCAGCCTGTCCTCTTAACAGATTCGCCAACCAACGAAAAGTCCAACCGCGAGAGAATGGCTCAAGTAGCGTTCGAATCGCTCAATATTAGTGCTCTGAATATATCGAGTCAATCCTCTCTCGCACTCTACTCAACCGGTCGTGTAACTGGTGTGGTGCTCGATTCCGGCGAAGCAGTAACTCATGCGACGGCCATTCTCAATGGTGTCCCTATCCCCGAAGCAGTGCAGAAGGCAGAGATCGGAGGCAAATTCCTGGCTGACCGACTCATCGACAGTTTGCTGGAAAGGGGAATCTGGTACCTCACGAGACGAGAAGGTGGCATCGCCCGAGATATTTTGAAGCAGTACGGTTACGTGGCAAAAAATTACCACCAGGAAATGCAGCTGGACGAGGTAGAGCGACCATACAAACTGCCTGATGGCGAAAGCCTTCTGTTATTGGGCAAAGAAAGGTACGTCGAGACACAAGTATCTTTCTCGATTTCACCTTGATGGTTTCCTGTCCATCAGATTTGGCGTTCCAGAGGCCCTGTTCCAACCTAGTCTGCATGAGCTCGGCACGACTGTGGGCGTACATTCTCTTATCAACACTTGCATTGGCAGAGCAAACCCCAGTATCCAAAGCCAACTCTACAGCAATATCGTCGTGGCTGGCGGTAACACCATGTTCCCGGGCTTCGTCGACCGTTTGGAAAGCGAAATGGTCACTCTTGCCCCAGGCAACACGACTGTYTCCTTGGTCGCCCCATCCGACCGCCATCTCGCAACCTGGTTAGGTGGATCCATCTTATCGTCGCTCAGTATCTTCAACCAAATGCTGGTCACAAAGGAAGAGTATGAAGAAAAGGGTCCTTCGGCCCTACACACAAGTAGGCCCAAGATTGCGCGTTCATATMGATCCTSTGTCCCTGACTGTATCTGTCTTCTGTTTAGGATGGCTCTAAGAAAGCTCTCAATGGTCTCTAGCACTTATTATTGCAACAGCTATCTACGATATTGGTTGCGATGGATATACTTATCACCGGACGCTCTCAATCATCCGACCTGGGACATCCAACGACGTACTTGTTCCTCCGCTAAACTAGCATCACGCCCTGCATTATGATRAAAATTGTCCACCCCTTRGTCTGCCAGGGTGCTGTAGATGGCTTTGACGGTTGAGCAGCTACTGTTCCTATTTTCTGATTTGACGTCTGAATCAGAGTCGTTCGTTAAAAACGTATGCTTGAACACAGGTCCAGTCCCTTTAGTTGTGACAACGGTCTGTTTCAGSGACYCTCTTCCACGTAAGAAACGAATCGCAAGCGGCCGCATTGCTAGARCCTTGTTATTCAGGTTRGCATCACGRTRTGAAATARCACGGAAYCGGACSTGCGTTCGAAGCCGGCCAAAGTGTAACAAGAAATCGGAACGAGAATGGATGGAGCGCGCANNGNTACNANTGTTACAACTYCAGAACCTAGGGATAGGAAAATAATGCAAGAGTCAACAAATATGTGTGGACCCCAGATGAGCAAAAGGCTGGCATGTCTGCATCAACAACATTGTTGAGCTTCGCTACCGTTCAAATTTCAAAACACCTTGTTCTGGCACGCAGCCAGAGTGTTTGCTGCCTATGATAACTTGATTGGTTCAAGGCAGCCCTCAAAATCGATTCTTTGAAATATTGTCGGGCGCCCTTTTACTCGGCCGTGTCCTTGGACATCTACCCTGCGAGTGCTCAGCCTCAGTGCCCAGTACTAATAATGGACTCTGNATCAGTAGCACACGTGCATCACTTCCTACTTCCATTKCTCTCGCAGTGCACAGCTACTGCTATTGCTTCCAGCTGACGTTGACGAAGATGACTACCTCAGGTTTACCAGCTGTGGTAAGTTTTGAACCGTCTCATTNGRTACTTTGSAGGTTYCTMAATGATCACTGGCTCATTAGGTCATAGACAATGGCTCTGGGACGATYAAAGCCGGATGTAGGTGTGGCATCKCNWGCNNNGGAGATGCGACATGCTGAATAACCTGAACACTCTGCCCCTCCCCTTCTGTAGTCTCAGGTATGATTATATGAGAGAGAGTAGAGAGRGTAGTGCASGRAAGATGACATTATSAATACCAAGGCGATGACTGTCCTCGAGCTATAATCCCGTMAGTATCTGNTCTCGAAGTCAYSTTTCGCCAAATATTCTCTCTGAYACGTTGTATAGTACGGTAGTCGGGCGTCCTCGACATATGGGCATGCTTGGACAACATCTGCTCCGCGTCTATGTAGGGTGAGGCTCTTGCCATTTCCCCTATAATGAAGTAGCTACATATTCTACGAACGTTACAGGAATGAAGCGATTAAAAGGCGAGGTATCATGGGCCTTAAATACCCAATCGACGCTGGGGTTATAACTAACTTCGATAACATCGAGGAGTTGTGGAAACATGCCTTGATGCATGAGCTCCATGTTCTTCCGGAGCGGCAGTTTGTCCTCTTAACAGATTCGCCAACCAACGAAAAATCCAACCGCGAAACAATGGCTCAAGTCGCTTTCGAATCGCTCAATATCAACGCTTTAAATATATCGAGTCAGGCTGCCCTCGCACTCTATGCAACCGGTCGTACAACCGGTGTTGTACTCGATTCCGGAGAAGGAGTAACTCATGCGACAGCCATTCTTAATGGTGTCCCTATCCCCGAAGCAGCACAGAAGATGGAGATCGGAGGCAAAGTTCTGACTGAACAATTCATATTAAGGTTGATGGAGAGGGGATTCCCGTTGGTCACAACACACGAGCGCATGGAGGCCCGAGATCTTCTGATGCAACAAGGCTACGTTGCAACAAACTACCACAAGGAAATGGAGTTGGACGAGGAGCTCGAATCAYACGAACTCCCTGATGGCGAAAAGGTTRTTCTTGGTAAAGAAAGGCACGTCGGGGCATAAACATAAATCGTAAGTCTACTATAATGAATGACGCACTTTTTAGATTTCGCGTTCCAGAAGCATTATTCCRACCAAGTKTGTGCGGCCTCGATACGCCTGTGGGCATACATTCTCTTGTCAACATGTCCATTGGCAGAGCAGACCCCAGTATYCAGACCCAACTCTACAAGAAYATYGTCGTCGCAGGTGGTAACACCATGTTTCCCGGCTTCGTGGATCGCCTGAAAGCCGAGATAGTCACTCTCGCCCCATCCGACACGACTGTTTCTTTGACCGCCCCATCCGATCGCCATATCACGASCTGGTTAGGAGGATCCATCTTATCGTCACTCAGCATCTTCAATCGAATGTTRGTCACGAAGGAGGAGTATGAAGAAAAGGGCCCTTCGGTTGTACACACAAGTAAGCATTATACTGTGCGCTCATATTGCTCCTCCACCTCTGACYGTCYCTGATTGCTTTCYAGGATGGCTCTAAGAAAGATCTCGATTGTATTTATCACTTTATCATCACGACGTATATCYGCGATCTCRAKTAACGATGAGTATACTAATCACCGGACGCTCTCAACCATCTGAGCTTTCCGATGAACGGGGGCTGGGGCATCCAACGACGAACTCGAGGTTCKTCCRGAGAACCGAGCACCCCGCTCTACATCATAACGAAAACCGTCCACTCCATGGTCTGTCACGGTGCTATAGACGGATGGGACGGTTGAGCAGCTGCTGCTCCTCTTTTCCKCTTTGACGTCTGGATCCGGGTTGTTCGTCGAAGACATACGCTTGAACACAAGCGCAGTCCCATTGGTGACAACACTCTTTCTCCGTGACTCTCTTCCACGTAAGAAATGTATCGCAAGCAGCTGCGGTGCCAAGACCTTCAAGTTGTTACCCATGTAAGCATCTCGATATTATGAAATAATACGAAACAGGACATACGCTCGAAGCCAGCCAAAGCGTAGCAAAAAATCGAAACGGGAATGGATGGAGCGCGAAAGGTGGAGGGTTGGGTTGCTTGAAGAATTGCGTCACGTAATACGCTACAACCGTTGCAATACCACACAAGGCAGGAGGTAGAGCAGATTCAACGAGGATCAGCGTGAGTTTGGAATACAGGGGATCTCGATGACTTGGGACGAGGAACAATCCCTTCATAGACGCAGCACCACGTCGCAGAGCTTGTGCTTGCCAAAAAATTCGCGTAGCGATGGAGCCTGTGACGAGCACATTGGTCGCCATCGAGGTGGCGAACCAGAGAGGAGGCAACGGTCCCGGTTCCATCGTCAAGGTGAGCAAAGTTTCAGAGAAACCGATGGATGTATTGGACAAGAGTTCGGGATAGATCTCCAAAATCGATACCACTGACCACGACCGGCAATATGAGCGTTTGACAGCTATACTCAAAGGATGACACTGACCGACGCAGAGGACGTATATGACTGCGATAGATCCGTAGACTAAAGGGAGGTCGATAAGAACGAGGTAGCAACGGTATATCTGAAAACCAGTTAGCGATTGTGAAATGCCATCGAACAAAGCTTTACCAAGAGGCCATCTGCGACGAAAAAAATGACCTGTGCGATCGCGCCAAATGTTAACGAAAGACGAAAATCCATRGAGTGCTCAGTCAAGTGGCTCTTGCATCCCGGYCCCATGTTCCCAAACTCGTCTGCAATTCGAAGGAGTGAACAGAGAACATCTTTCAGGGATGCCAACGTTTTTGCACAGTAGACTGCGGTTCCAGCCARGAAAAGAAGGAACAAGAGCAGGGAACCAATCACGAATACTCCTGGGTGGTTCTTATCTGTGCTTGGGGCRGACATCAGGCGATTAGAGCGCCTCTGGCTAAYGATGAGCTTGATTATTGTGCCTGACGTCCATGCCAAAATCCCTASAAGAAGAGATRTTWGCRWAACTTCGAGTGAAAAGCATGTGAMCCACGAACCTGTGAAGAGAGCCAGAAGCACACATATACTGAGGTCTATTACTAGCAAGCGCTCAGCACTTGGGTTCATCAGYARRTCCGCATAATAGTCGTCAGTAGAAAACGACCAGAAGCCAGAGGTTAGAGACATCAGAAGACGGGGTTAGGTCGGACAGCCGGATGTGGGGGCAAAGGGTGACTGAGAGAGTCGGAAGGCRTCTCTCAGATCGGGCTACTTAACCCAGACTGTGACTCAGTATACGTAGCCAAACCAACACATTCTCCGCACTCCCTAGCGACTGATGCGAAACCGAGTGAAACGCCAGCACAGTAACTCTGGTAACAACTGCGCATTCGTCGGGGCTATGTATTCTGCTAGACRGTATARTYCACGAGTCRWACATGCCCTAGGTACATATCACCACCAACACTGCCAATTCWTAAGGGTAAAACGAGATATAAACTCACCGAAGGCAAGGAACGATCTCTTATCGCAAANGGAGAACAGCACTGCGCACTGAAACTGGGGTAGGCATTAGACAACAGGCAGCCTCGCCCCCTTCTTCTCTAGATACTCTCGCAACCTCTCATTGTGAGGTAGCCGCAGATGATCCACCAAAGCCGACGAAGCCTCTCTCCTRGCTTCCAACAMGTGCGGTAGAAGTTTRRCAGGAGATATTCGCGGCGGTGTCGGTGGAGGTGGTGGTAAACCGACCAGGTACTTGGACTTGATGAACGGATTGACTGCAGGATGGGGTGGTTTCGTGTACTGTTCCAAGACACTGCTCCCAAGCCCCGAAGAMGACCCCGAAATTGAGAAGCGTATGATTTTCCAGAGMGTTTGTAGCCGTTTGACTTCAGTGTAGTTCGCTATACACAAAAAACAAATGGGGNTGAATGTTCGCCAGGGATAGTGTGAYTRGTWRRACGCACCTTTCACCAACARGTTGTGCCACCTGAGCAACAGAGACGTACAGAGATACGTYGCCCCTAGGACTTGAACAACCTTCCCAAGCGTACTCCCAGCTCTGGGTACGTTGTAGAACCCRGCGCTCTGCAGCTTCCACAACAAAGCGAAAAGCGAAGCYACGTTGAGACCGANTTCCAAGWCCACCCGCGATAGCC
>JANBPK010001217.1:0-12804 GCA_027579435.1 Candolleomyces eurysporus | reverse complement strand
TGAGAAGCGTTGCTGTTGCCCATCTATTGCCGATGCCGCCAAAAGTGGAAACAGATYCGCACGCTCATTCTCCTTGTCAAAATCAAAACCGAGCTTGCACTGCGCACCACCRCCGCACTGGCAYYCTCTTCTGGATCCATGTTCGCAGTCGTTTAACNTTTAACGTTTGGATGTAAACCTTTTCGTTCTTGCACAGTGTGCCATGAGCATCAATGAACGAGCTTCTCCTCGGGTCATTGCTACTTAGCAGAGCCTCCCCCAGACTGTGCGTTGATCTACGAGGTCAATTTTTCCCTTCTCATGATCACTCACGAACCCCAAGTTTCATTATGTGGAACCGACATTACGCATAACCCACYYGGACCCTACACATCATGGAGAGTAAACGCTGGGCACGATGCACGACTGGCACCCACTCGGAGCGAATCACAAGTTCCAGCCGTGACGAACCAGTTCACCGCACGCCCTCTCCTCATCGAACTACCGGGTCTAAGGGTCTTCGTGGACGTCTCCGGTATCTTTGCCTACCATATTCCCCTCGCTCGACGTCCCCGCCACGTACTTGGTTGTACACGGTGCTCGCAGCCGCCTTGTAGAAACGCTGCCAGTGCACCTGCCGCGTTACGTATGTTGTTGCGGGACGTTCCCCACACCGACCGTGTATCTGGCGCACGTCCGGACCGCTCAACATGATACATTCCTTCGTCCGACGGCTCTTCTCTTACACAAACTTCAGCCTCCCCATACTTGATCCGCAGGGCGCGTTCAATGAAATTTCTGGAATGGCCCCGTTTCGTTGAACTCTGATTCCCGGCGGGGTCTCCCGCCAGTCTGGTGCTTTCTGGATGCGCTTCATCCGATGGAATTTCACGGCGTCTGTTCCGAAAAAACTGACCAACCTCCGTGGAAATTACTAGTGGCTTCGRATCCAAGGACAAACCGCCACCTATTAGGGTCACCGGAACCTCTCGCATCTCAGAGCGATATTCATGGATCCTTCTCGGGAGCGCCACCCTCCTCTGCTGCTATCCTGAGACGCCGGACCTTGCGTTGACATAAAATTTTCGTCGCACCAACTATTTCTCAAAGCACATCTGATCCTCGTGCACTCGCCTCGATGCTTGGGCGAGCGACCTAACCGGCATCGTTGAGCTCAAGGAATGGAGAAAATGATCCCCGTCCCTTCAGACCTGGACCCTTACCACGCCGATCCCCGTCGACCTCGCCACCTTTAAACGACGTCACGCTCTAACATTTAACGTTTTATATTTCGAAGACCACCCCCGATCAAAAGTTCAACGAGTTCAACCCAACCATCTGTCTCAAACTGTGATTTGTGCTCGATATGTGTACTCGTGGCCCGAATTTACTCATTCAATGATCGCGTTCCTCGCACTCTGGAGTCGAACGCGTTGAAAACGCGTGTTCGAAGCGAGTGCGTTTCTGTCAAATGCAGGGATTTAGACTATGTGTTTTCTGTATGGGGTATGRAGATTCGAAGCGATTACGNACTTCAACTGTCCAAACGCTGTGATGCTGGAGAGCTAGGTCGCCGAGTTGTTTGAGGGCCAGGGTACGACGCATTGCCAGATTATGTTGACGTACTTGCTATGCGGCCTGACCCTTGATCCTCGTGGAACCCACATCGACAAGTTATAGGAAGGGTGGAGTTGGCTGTGGACCGTAGTTCCTTACTCCCCACCCTTCCATTCCCGTAACATACCCCTCTATCCCTTTCTCCACCTTCTCGCTTATCTCGCTCCGAGCTCCTTGCCATCTCTMTAGGGGACAATTTGGACGCTTCTCTCCTTAATATTCCTRCTCYCAAACAARATAGTCRGCGCTCCATCGCTGCATGACGCTCGCCTTCTTTTCGGTGGCCTCGCTTTCTCCGGTGTCTTTCGACCCATTGATTCATCTTCGYCAATGAGTTCAKCTCCATCGGCACCGATTCATGAAACTCTGACTTCGCCGCTGCTGATATCCAAATCCAAAGACCCTGTCTGCCACTCCAGCTTCCGCAGAGTTGGACCATTCTGGTATGTAGCTACCCGAGGATCGTATCTATCACTGCGCTGCGCCTTGCTCATCTATTGGYTCAATATCTACCGAAACTGTTGGATCCAAACATGCGTGGTGGACCCACCCTCGTGGCATGACGTCCCACGGAACCTCTTCTCTAATTTTGTACTGAAGCTCACCTGGTCGGCCCACCCTCGTGGTATGACGCTCTTAGGAAACTCTACTCTGCATTCAGCGCTGCCCAGTGCCCTCTGCCCATTATTGCTCAATTCATCCTATTCCTCATTGGATTCTCAATCCACTGTGGTCAAAAATAATCTCCAATCGCAAGCAATCACTTCACAGCGCCACTTGGATTCTACGCGCGATTGGTCGTGTGCTGCGTCCATATGTACAACAATTTTCGTGAAGATATGRCTCGGTAACTCGCCGGCGTTGTATCTTGTGTGTCCACTCTTCACCTTTTCCTGGTAAACCCACCCTCGTGTTCTGACGCAACTGGGAACGTCTCCTCTATATCCAGTCTTGTGCGCAATGCCCTCTGCCCATATGTCTCGATTCATCCAACCCTTGCTGGATTCAATCTATTGCTGTCAAACATAATTTACAGAGCGGAGCGCTGGCACACACTTCACAACGCCACTTTAATTACTATGGGCGGTGTGCTAGATTTCAGGTCACAACTCTCGTGAAATGACGACTCGCTTACATCGACTCGGACGACCCTGGATTTCGCCCTCTTCACCCTTGATACACATGCAGCCTTCGCTTGTGTCTCTGTGGAACATAACTGCTTGTTAGAGCATGGCTGAAGCTTGAGCTTATTCTTCGGCATGCACACCTTGGGATTCACTTACTAAACACGTCACCTCGGCTCTGACACGACCATGTTTTCGGGAGTCCTCGAATGTCTCTGGTCTTGACCTTCCTCCCGACTTGTTCATTCGCTTAGCGTGATATAGTTCTCTGGATCTTGGACTTTGGCTACGAAACCCGAGGSAAGAGATTTCTTGGTATACTCGTGCTTTCACCCTCGTCACACTAGTACTGCCAAGAGACTTTTAGCAGTAGGAGGACGAGCCGAAAACGAGGACCATGAACGTTCTTCAATGCTCGAGACTTCGGCCGTGCACGCACACGAGCTCGATGTAATGCCGAAGTTTTTGCTTGGYTANTNNTGGATGTTGACGACTCGTGTTGGATTTTTRCCTATGCAGTTTCATTTACCAGCTTCCTGGCCTCATTGACATTCGAAGTTCCTAGCGCTGGGTCTATTCSCTCTGAGTCTCGAGTCTTCTTCGTCTTCTGTGTTACACTTCGAATGTCTAAATTTACATATACTGTACAGGCTTATGAGCTTCCCCAATCATACTGTTGGACTATCAGCCGGGGAATCACTGCCCAAAGCGCTGAGGCTCTAACTCTTGCCTTTTGTCTTCTGTGTTCTATCGTCTCATCGACACTGGCACTTCGACTCGGGAACGATGGCTTCCGTCCCTGGCTTATCACCAACCATCTTGATCAACTTTGATCACCGCCAAAGGCGCCACCCCCGGTGCCACGGCACAGACTGCATTAGGAGAACACCGAGCGCTTTCACCGCCCTGACTCCTCTCCTTCCCTTCCCAGGRTGATCGGCGTTTAGCGCTCAGCGCTCAGTGCCCGCGATGTTGGTAGATCAAACATGATATGATATCTGATGCGGTATTGATACTGATAGCTATGATGGAAGCTCAGCTCATCGAAGCCCCTCCTGGATAGGTATCAAAGCAACGCTTCACAGCATGTTCACATCATCAGACTCCTTGAAACTTCAAGTTANTTTCCGCCCTTCTGTATCGGAAGAAACAATAGAGGCTACGATTCGAGTGAGTCGGGTTTCGAGAGTAGCATCGACTTCTAGACTACCTGCTTATGTGCGATTAACGCTCTATGTGCGGCGTCCGCTACACGTCCGTCGCACTTCGTACAGGTGTACATCATATCTCCGATCAGGATGCTTCATCGCTGACACGGGTAAGCTTTACGAGAGGGAGACGCAGCTTTCTCGTACCCCACTGGATTCCCCAGATACGCTTCCGAGGCGTTTATCATGATGCAACCGATTGAAGTGGGCGAAAGCCGTAATTCGTATCATATGGCNCTCTAATATTTCGTAAACTTACCTCGAGGTCCACCCTCTTCTACGCAWACGCRCTGCGCCCNATGCCCATCTGCCCGACCTTCAGTGTGAAAAACAGCTCCACAGTGGGGGTAAAGCGGGGTGTTGGTTAAAGTTTAAGTCCATACTTAACGGAGACAACGTCGAGACAGCCTGTCCGTTAAGCTTTGGCATGAATTGGACAGTCRTCGTAAGCAATGCGCCACAGAATCCCATTCGTTCTCGCTATCTGTCGCGCCGTGTACGAAAGACCAAGAATACCCGCACCTCAAGGCTTNAGCAGACTGACGGGCACCACCAGCAGGCAGACTTCAGCAGGACGTCGAACGGTTCTACAGACCGCGATAGACGACCGTCGATGGACGTGCATTCAGATTCCATTCGGGGTCACACAAGTAGCTTGATCATCATCTACATCTACACACTCCGAGGACTCAAAACCCATTTCACTTCATCTCATCACATTTCGATCCCGCAYGTTCAAACGTTCATTGTAATTCGCCASTACCGTGGGTGGTGGCATGGGGTCGAATCGATGACACCGATACACAGGTGACGCGTCCTTAAAGTTAGCCAAGACAGTTGTGGACATCTCAGAACTCTGTAGGATTKGGCAGTCCTCTCGTCCCGTCTCCAGAGATGGAGATGGAGATGTACTCTGCCGCTGGGATGTTCCTGTTCTCTCTCTRCTATATCACCCTGCCTCCCACAGCCACGCATCTGCGTCAATCGAGCGATTGGATGTGAATAGGGACTTGAACGGACGGGAACGGGAAGAGCCAGATACGCATCGAAATTCGACTTCGTTTTCCGCCGATTGACTGATGAGGCGCCCATAGCAATCCAAGGTCCGCTTTGAATTGAATGAATACAAGGGCCACATACATGTACACAAGTTTTGAATAGGTTCCTAATCCATTCATAAGTAAGTACAGAAAACACATACCCGACCTAGGCAACCCTAAATTTGTTCCCCATTGTTCTACGTCATAGCCATATTCAGGTCTATACCCTACGCTGAACATAGCCCTCAGCGCAAACAGGCAGGAGATCCCGAAAGCGTGTCAAAGCGGGCTCCCTTTSGAGGACRGTSACTCCAAAGAGGCTAGTGACTCCCGTCCCAGAGTCAGACAAGGACACTGNTATTAATTCCTGACTGACTGACTACTGTCAATGATTCATGAAGGGAGAACACAAGCCTATTATAGTACTTTCCGCTTATACATCCATCCATCCTCGAAGAGTCACCTCAGCCGAGCGTTGTCTCCGTAATCAATGCTAAGTCCGAGCCTAGTACGCGCGTACATAGATTCCTCACGACAGCCGTAACAGGGAACCACGATGTCAAAGAATTCCGTCGCAGCACTAGWACATACATACTTGCTGTGGTAAGTAGATTTCTCAGCTMGCCAGCTAACTCCGTCTTCGAATTCCTTCCGTGGGCGCGCGAACCCCCCCAGACGCAGCGCACACCCACGCCAAACCGCAACTTTTCGCTTCCATTCCTCGACAAAACTTCGGATCCTCACAGGGCCCACAGCGGCCTATTCCCACCGCCTCTTTTTGCCATCCGTCATCGAAAACTACATACGTGCGTGCATTCGCCGCTGAATTCGTCGGGTGCCCATGATATCAGCGCTGACATCAAGGGAGATGCGTGCGCGTGCCCCTTCGCTTCGCGGAGGTTCTAAATATTGAGTTTGGGGAGCGGTTGCTTTGCTTCTCGGGCGCGGAGAGATTTCGCAAACGGAGATCACCTGTTCTCTCTTTTTTTTCGAAGGCGCAATTAATGGTTTCGAGGAACCAGGGGCCTTCGATCGGTCGTCACAGGTCTCGAGATCAAGGGGGGNTCACCACCGCCTTTTCGCTCTTCTTTCAATTCTCAATTCTCAATTCTCAATTGTAGTTGGGTAACTTGGGTCAGGTTGTTCGGAGGGTTTCGAGGAAGTCTCGCGAGCTTTGCTTTCGTTCTCAGTTCCTTGAAAATTCTCCCGATAATCCTCAGGCGGACTCAAACTCGAACTTGTGCCCAGGAAACGAAGAATGAAGGTAAGTAAAGGCCGTCGTCATAATATGGATTTCGCTCGCTCGCTTTCTCGTTCCCAGTTCCTTCCAAGTTCTCCCGATAATCCCCAGGCTCAGGAGAACGAAGAATTAAGGTAAGGTCATCATCATCATTAAAAACAGAATATCGATGTACAGTAAGTATGTAACAACTACCAAACACCAACAACACTACACAGAAACACTACATCGAACAAGTCGTCAACGCGGGGGGGCAAGGGAGCGCACCACGAATAGCACTACAACTATCGGCACAGGACCCTGAAGACCCCTCCCTCGCAAGTAAGTAAAAAATCGTAATCGGTGTATAACCGTAAGAAAGTCGAAGAGAATCTATGAGTCGAAATAAGTAGAGCGAATAAGTAAGTAAAAGCACGAGTCTAGTCAATCAATCAAACAATCAATGAAATCGAATCGAATCGAAGAGGGTTCAAGCGTTCAATAGTCACCAAAAAAAAGGACAAGCACGAACACAAAAAAAAGTTCGGCAAAGAAGCAAGGATAAGCGCCACGAGAAACAAACGAGCGGATAGAAAGGAGAAGAGAAAAGGTTGCATATACATCAACAAAAACGTACGACGACGAACCCCGGGGNAGGGGGAGAGGTACATGAGAGCTATTAAAAACATATCGGTAGATGCAACTACTGTAAATCGGCATGGCCCCCAAGGTTCCTACGTACGTACGGCGTGTCGAAAAGGTAATACGGAGAGATGCATATGCATATAAGAAGGTATGTGGTGCTCGTGGCGCATAGGGTAAGGGCATATCAAGGGGTAACTAACTAACTACTACTAACTACTAGGGGGGTGGACGGAAGGGGTAGGGGGGCAAGAAGGATACTACGGGGAATGCAGTAAATCAAAAAGCGTCATCAAGGGGAGGTCGTAACGTGAGCAGCCGTGAAATAATAAAAAATCAATGCTACACAGTGGATGCAAAAGATGCTTTGAAAAGCACATGCAGCCAACAGAGAGAGGCAAAAGGAAACCGTGACCCGAGAGACTCGGGGGNTGCGTCCAAGGACGCGTCTGATATGGGGGGGTGGGGAATACCGATGGGAGCTGGGGGGGGGNATAACAGGCAGAATGCAAGATAGCAGCACCACTGTTCATGGTGCGGTATAGCTGGCAGTCGGGCGAAAGGGGTGGGACCAAGGAACCCAGATTGGGGGACAGGGGGAACGGGAACGGGAGACAAAGGGGACAAGAAGATAAGAAAGGGTAGAAATGGAGAGAACATCGACCTGGTGAAAGAATAAATCAGGCCGCCCTCCACAAATAAAAAGTGAATAGAGTATANCTTTTTRGGAGRYGCGCTTCCCAGAAGGAAACACAAAAAGAGAAYRCGGAACAATGAATCACAGACGAAAAAGGGAAGARAAAGGGGGAAAGGGGAAGAGAAGGGGTCCCAAGGTCACATGAATCGAGGGATGGGGGATTGTATGCGGCACCAGTACCGCACACACGGGGAGGGAGATATGTGCAGACAGAGCGAATCCGAGAGAAATAAAATAGGGTATGCTAGAAGATCGAAGTGGAAGAGAGATGATGGAGGAAGGGGGGNAAACAAGGTACAATGCAAAGCAGAATGGACAGGACAGAAACTGGGACAGGAGAATTAGTGGAATGGGAAAACGGTCCAATGCAGAGTCGGAAAAGAAAAGAATGCCTGGCGATGGCATCCTGAATTTACGAGGGTGAGGGAGACGCGTATCTCAAATCCCTCAGACGTGAAGCAGCGTGCGCAGCCGACGAAAAGCCCCTCGACGACGGAGACCTGGGAACCTTTTCTTCCTCAGCATATTGCGATTGCGGGGGCAGCCACCGTTCGTGAGCTTCAGCCTTCTCCTCGCTCATAGAGCGGGACATCTTTTGGGGCGTAGACGTGGAGAGGCGGCGGGGCTTGGGAGGAATAAGAGGAGCAGGGGTGTACGTTTGGTGGTGGTGGCGCGTCTGCATGGGAGAAGGTGTCGCGGCGTAACGAGTGGGCATGGCGGGCATGGGCACGGAAGGAACGGGGGCCGGAGTGTAGGAGCGCAGACCGTGAGCAGGAGTTGGCGGTCGGGAGGCGGCGGAGGCGGCAGCAGCAGCCGACGCAGAGGATGTGCGCGTAGGCGAGCTAAGGCCGGGGGTGTGGGAACGGGACGGGGAAATGGGCGATGCCGCGGGGGTAGATGGTCGGGGAGTCATGGAGGCGGACCTCGAGTGGAATCTGGAAACCGGGGTCTGGGCCGAGTAAGGCGTAGGCGACGTGGATGGCGGCGTTGGCAGCTGCGCGGGTGGCGTCGATTTCGGGAGCTCGTGCGAGGAGACACCGAGAGTTGTTGCCAATGCCTTGAGTTGGTTGATCTCCACGCGCAGTAGCTCGCATTCTCGTGATTTTGCGGTAAAGCTGGCGCGCTGATATCAAAGCGTCAGGAATGATGAAAGACTAATTGTGTGAGAGACTTACTTGTCTATTGTTAGGGAAGCGAGGCGGTCGGAGGTTAGTACGTACACACAAAAAAATTTTANACGCCTCAGGCACCGATGTGGACATACCTCTGCAGCTCGTCCTCTACCCTTTCCTTCTGAACCTCTAGCTCATCGAGTTTATTTTTCAAGCCGTTTTCGTTGTTTTTGGTGCTTTTGCTGGCGTCAGAGTGGGCCTGGTGGTTGACGAGGATGGCCCGGAGCAGGTGGGCACTGAGGAACAGGGAGGTGGTCTGGGAGCGAGTCAGGCCGGGTCATTCATCGGGTAGCAAAGGGGAGACGCACCTGCTCCTCCTTCTCGGCCAGGAGCCAGTCTGTGATATCTTTGTGGAGGGCTTGAACCTCTTCCACGGAGCATTTTTGGGAGGCGACTTTGTGCACTCTCTCCTCGAGACGACGGGCGCCAAGACGGGCCTTTGACAAGCCGTCGGTCGTCGACAAGAGACGTTCTGTCCTGCGAGCCAAAAGGTCGCTGGTGATGTCGTAGTTGGCCTCGGCGGTGGGGAGGCGCCGGGGGGTCGTCCAGCCACTGGTGGTGAAGTCCATGCGGATCATGCGGACCTGGTCCTGGGCGAACTGGACGCGACAAAAGGGACATGAGGGAACGAGCCTGGAGGAGGTCTTGTCGATGATGTTCGTGCAGCAACTGGCGCACAGTACATGCCCTGGAGATATGTCAGGAAAGGCGGAGAAAATGGAATTTTTTGCACTCACCGCAAGGAATGGAGTGGGGCAGACGGTGGGGGCCATATTCCTCAGCACACACGTCGCAGGAACATCCGTGAGCAAGGGTGAGCATTTGGCCGGCCAGGTTGAAGCACCCCGAGGGTGAACGTCGCAGGGGAAAAAACGGTAGGGCGAAGGGGAAATTCTCGCTTGCTCCAAATCCATCAACGTATATAAAAGGCCGGGATTACGTCTATTTTGGGACGTGTCCGAACACAACCAGTTTCCGCATTCGCTCGCTTCATTCATTTACTTCTTTCTGCCCACTTATCAAGATCAGGAGCCGTTTAGGCCATCTCGACCCAGATGAGTATGCCCACAGCCCTTGTTCCCCAACCCGCGCAGGGAGGGGTGAAGAGCGATTCGACGCCCGCTCTCCCACGCACCCCTGCATCTGTCCATCGTTGCTTCTTCAACGTGAAACGTGTTACCGTACACAGCTGCTCGGGAACGCCCAGAAAAAACATTTTGTTCTGCCCGGCGTTTTTCCACGCTCCCCGCACCCGTCCCCGATGCGTCAATCTGACTGGTGCTTATTATTGACCGTCATCACAATTCGGACGGAACTGCCTTTCATACCCAGCAACCTGGTCATCGATGGCCACTATTGACGAGGGCACAGGGTTCCCCCGGCGCCTGCCTCTTCCTTCCGACTCGCTTTCTCGAGGATCGTCGAGAGATTATCATCGATAGAAGTCTGCCTGTCGTCGGTCCCCCGACGAGCTTCTAGGGACGTCCCGGGGAAACACAATGGCCACAGCGCGTGTCCAAATTTTCTCATTCTTCTTTGCTCCCTTGGACCCTCCTCGCCTCTGCTGCGTGCCTACGAATCGATCAGGAATGGAAATAATCGTGAATCTTCCATCCTCTTCCAGCGATCCTACCAACCGCTTTTTGTGACGAGCTGCTTACTGTGTTTGTGTGTAATCCAATCCAGGATTCTCAATCCAATCTGGCCTCGACTCATTCGCTCACCTCAGCTGGGCCTAGTCACCTTTCCCTCGAACAAAGAACGAACGCGTCATGAAAGAAAGAAAGAAAGCACGGTTGCTGACAATTAAGGTCCCTTCCTTCCTATTCCACTCCCGCTCATCTCACCTTCCGGATATATCGAGTTCGTCCCGAGGCGTGCCACCGCCTGACCATTCCGCCAACTCTACAGAGTAACTGACGAGGGTGCCATATGTTATCGTAAGCCTCGTGCTGGCAGATGGGGCAACGTGTTTTGCGATAATCAGTAGCGCTTCTTCGGGTGTAGGTAAGTCGAACGCTCGCTCCAGGTGATTCTTCTAGCGTGCCCAGGAGCCCTCTCGCGTCGCTTGGGCTAACGAAATGAATGAAACTATCCTGTTTATGCGTGTCGGCCCCGCACCGCTCCAGGCTGCGCTTGGTTAACATCGCTACCGTACGTACCGAATTTCCCGAACTAGGCTCCCCCCCCGCGCGCCAAGCTTCCGAATTCCGAACATACACCACAAGAACTCATGCAAACCACGCTCACAAGGAGAGCTACCGACCGACGTCCCTAGCTACATACACAGATCTCTATCTACCCTCGATAACCTCGTGTCGGCTGTTACGAAACAGGCTTCGGACAAACATCATTTCATGATCTCGGAGATCAGGGAGCGCACCTGCGGTGTGTCGTCATCGTCGGTGCCCCGTACGCGAGCCTACTGATAATAGCATTTAGCGTATGATGAAGATACGAAATCAATGAATGAATCAATTTCGTGGATGGATGGATACTCTGGTGAGCATTGCAACAAACATAAGCTATCATCTCTATCTTTTTAATTTGTCGTAAAGCTTACTTCGATTAATCTCAAGTTCTGCTTCTTCCTCAACAGCACCCAAAGCCTTCTTTCGATGCAGATGGATGGATGGATGGAAGGACGCACGCATTGCGGCCTCGAGGCAGAGAGAAAAACCGGTGCGTTAGGATCACATTTCCGATGGGTGCATAACTACAGGTTCCTGCTCCTTCTTCCCGGTGCCCGAGGAGCAAGGGGGAACGAAATATATTGCGGTGCATCGCCCCCNTACCTACTCTAAAAGCCCTTTTAAACCCCTACGTAGCTTGAATGTGACAAACAAAGAGGAGGAGAGGGGATGGGGTGGGATGAGATGATCTACAGTGATATTGGGGAAGGGGGGNATGGACCGCCACATACCCGCCACCGACGAGTCTAATTCTAATTTTCCTCGATCGTTGGGCCTTGCCTGCCGGCTCTTGTGCATGTGTATGTTAAGCTCAAAACTTCCGGCGACCGACTGACCGAGAGAGTCGATGAATTTGCATTGAAGGACGAGTGTACTTTACTGAATGTTGCCAGGTAGGAAGCAGTCGAAGTGCCGTACCATAGCGATGGTCGGTTTTCTGGAATCCCACATGCGGCGGGAAGTATGGGATTCGCGTCCTTCCAATCGAACGATTGATTGTCATTGCTACGAATCTTTCCCTTCCCTCCGAGCGAGCGAGCGAACGAACGAAGGACCAAGCGTCTAGAAGAGAACCCTCGACCCTCCCCCGAGTCGTCGTCGTACACGATGCACGCATTGAAATCTAATTTTTCCGAGAAATGGCGTTCTAAACATACACGTTTTTTTTTTGAATTGACTCGACGGTCGCAGCCACCAGGGCAACGGGCAAAAAAATTTATTGGAGGCGTCTACTACGCAGTTGGCTAGTATAGTTATAGTTCCGTTCCCCGTCCTCCCACCAAGTCCTCGAACTAAGCTTATGAAAAATTTCTCCAATCCATGTCGGCGACCCTGACCACCTAGTGTCCTTGTCCTCTCTCCATAAACAATAACAATACTCTCCATACTAGCTAGCACGATTCAAACCCTCAACCCAGCCGCCCCATCCCAAAAANGATTACTTCCAGGCGCCTCGAGGCGCGCTTATACTAATAAAACCGCGTTCGTCCTGGGGCATTCCGTACACNGACAACAACCAAAGGGGGCTGGCTTCTCTTACCGCACTTGGAAGCCTGCAAGAAAAGTCCGCGAAAAATACATCCGCGTTGGGGTGTGCGCACACGCATGCGGATCCCACGTTTTTTGATGGCGGGTTGTGTTGATGGGGGATCAAGCTTGATCAGGAACGGGTTTTGCGTTGGCCAGGTTTTCTAAACGGGTGGGTGGATGGGTGTTCCGTAATTGGGTTGTCGGGCTTGGACACGGACCATCATCATCATCATCGCCGCACCGCACCGCACCCACCTTGGGGCTTTTTCTCGATTTCTCTGGAAAGTGCCTCGTTTTTACTTGCTGAAAACGCGGTGGGGGNTGGAATGGGGAAACGGGGGGGNCGACGGAACACCGGCCGATACTCGTCTCCCCGGACCCTCA
>JANBPK010001216.1:0-77790 GCA_027579435.1 Candolleomyces eurysporus | reverse complement strand
GAAAGCGGTGGAGCCCATCGTCGAAACGGAAGCGGTGGAGCCCGTCGTCGAAACGGAAGCGGAGGAGCCTGTCGTCGAAACGAAAGCGGAAGAACCTGTCGTCGAAACGAAAGCGGAGGAACCTGTCGTCGAAACGAAAGCAGAGGAGCCCGTTGCCGAGACGAAAACGGAGGAACCCGTCGCTGAGCTGAAGATTGGGGATTCGTTGGATGCAGAAAAACAGGAATCGACCAAGATGGAGGAGGCTGTGGCACAGGTAGCACCCTCTGCCGAGCCGGAACCTGTAGAAGCTGCGAACGTCGACAAGGACCCGGAGCCTGCTGCTACTGGGCAGGTCAAACCTAGCGAAGGGGAGGGTCTCACCGTCCAAACCACCCTTGCTCTCAATGGCGTCAAGGCTAACGACACCGAAGCGACTGCTTCACCAGCTGTGGGACCAGACTCCAAGCCGGAGGACAAGAAGTCACGCAAGAAGGATAAGGCACGAAAGAAGGCGAAAAAGCTTGCTGATGAAAAAGCAGCAGCCGCTGCTCAGGAAGCTGGTGCCGAGGGCACCGAAGAGCCTGCACCGGAGGCAACACTCAACACGCCGGCCAAACTAGCCAAGCTAGAGCCTATCAAAACGCAGGATCTACAGAGGACCGAACCCCTCATTGATTTCTCAGGGACGCCTCGATCCGCCGTTCAGCCCCTCCCGAAGAACAATGCATGGCCATCTGCTTCACCGACCACAACTCGCGGACCACGCCCACCTCTCAGTGAGCGGCTGTCCAAAGCAACGCCTTCTGCACGGCCTCCTAATTTTTCGTCGCCCTCCTCAGCTAAGGCGAAGGAAGAGAACAACCCACTGAAAAGGTTCACGTCACTTTGGAATTAGCGGTTACACTCTTCCCCGAGCTTCCTTCGGTTAATTAATGACTAAAACCTGAACTCTTTCTGTACAGTACTGACATGCATATTTTGTGACGCTTATGCTTCGACTTCTTATGCCTCGATCCCTGTTCGTGTAGTTGTTCAGAATCACAATTTCCATTTCTTGAGCTTCCTTCGACGCAATGTCCAATTCGAGTTTTGAACTCTTGTTCCACAGCAGATTCGGTGAAGAAGGAACGTCCTCGTCGTAAGCGCTCCTCTCCGAGCTTGCAAAGGCGGCCTGCTATTTCAAGACCCATGTTCTCTGCCCGCGCCACGTCGATTGGTTCCTGGAGGTCTATGATGGCGACGCAACCATGCTTGAACCACTCTCGTACTTGGCAATTCCCACCATGAATCAAGTAGTCGAACGAAGTCGTGTAGCAACAACCGTCGGGCATGTTCTCCATTCTCGATCGCTACCTTCCGGATGTTTTTGAACCGCACATCGTCGCGATTCTAAGTATCGAAATCCACTCGGTGAGATGGATGGAATCGTAATGTGGAGGTGTCTCCCTAAGATAAGTTAGTGCCATTGCGTCAATGCGATTAAGGCAGGATAAACTTACACAGGGTGTAAGACTGTGAGAAAGGCGCGAAAGGCAGCCTCGGGTATGTCTGGGATGACGAGAGGACCATCTTCCGTGAGTCCGATGACGGGCTCGCCTGGTTCCGGTTTTACCGCAAACATGTTTGCGAGTATTCCCTGGCGCAGGAGATCCCTTTTTGGCGCTGCGAAAACGCAGTCTTCGAACTGCAATGAAGGACGAGAAAATTCATTCGTGCCAGATGGTCGACTCCCAACGTCTCCTTACCTTCAACTTGAATCTTCTCCACGAAGGGCTTCTCGTTCTTTGTACGCTCTCCCGGGGCGAGAATGGGGACTTTTGTTCTCTTTTAATCATGGCGGGGATTGGAGGGCGACGGGGAACTGTTCGCTGGGTCTGCAGCCTTGAATTTAACCAAGAGTCTAGCCACGTTTTCTGGAACCTCACGTCGAGGTGAGAAATATCGATAACTAATTGGGAGCATATGACAGAGAACCCGTGACGCAAGAACAGTGGTAAGATGCTGCCAGTGTAGGCGTATCGAGTTTCCATGAGTATGTCGATGATCGAGCGAATAAAGAGCCTCCGACTTCTGTCCTTGCGGTATGAAGCACTCCCTTGAGCCTCACGGCTTTTGACCTACCGATATACAGAATTTTCACTTCGAGGAGACAGCCCTTGTCTGAGTCTCAACTCCTCTTCCCGAGCAAAGGGGACCGGATCGTGAGCCGAGCTTCTTCCAATTCAATCGCGTGCTTCTTCTCTCCTTTAATTACGCAGGACGGCTTCGAATCTCTAGCCATCCTCCATCTATGACAGTTACTGGAAGCGCCTCACTCTTGTTCTCTGGTATGGGATCTCTCCAGATCGATGACGATCACCACTGGGAGTTGGTCACATTCATTGTGAGGAATCCTTTTGGCCTGAATTTCTGATGATCGACTGGTCTCACAGCAAGGACTAGGTCCAGAACCGTGTCTTTCGTGTGCCTGCACATCGTTTCATTGAAGAATCCGAGACCTTTGCGCAACTGCATGATTTGGACGGCCTTATAACTTCGCCAGGGTTCAGTCGATCTGACCCTTTGCTCAACGCGATTGAGCTCCAGGCTGACTGTCAGGATTTCAGAGCATTTTTGAAGGTGCTTTACCCCAGGTGCCTTTTTTTGAGTCTTATCATTACAAATTTCTCCTAACAAAAAACCTACGATCTAACCTGAGTAGAAGGCGAGTTGAATCAATTTCGTCAATCACCTACGAGGAATGGGTCTCCGTTTTAAAGCTGTCAACTCAATGGCACTTCACTAAACTGCGTAAGGAAGCAATCGGCAAGCTCGAGGATCGCAAGGAGTTGAGCGCAATAGAGCGCATCAAGCTCGCGGAAGAACATCATATATCATCTTGGTTGTTTCAAGGATACAAAAGCCTTGTCCAACGCAAAACAGGAATCACAGAGACGGAAGCAGAACAGATCGGCTGGCGGGTTGCTATAAGACTTTGTGGGCTGCGTGAACATAGACTTCAACAAGCTCATACCTTCAACCTCGACAGCTCGCTGCACTATACATTTGCAAGTGGCCTCGCTAGGATTCGAGAAGAGGAAGCCGAGTATGACCATCCTGGAGAAACCAAGGATAATTCGGCTGCCGCCGAATTCGCAGCGCCGGTAAGTACTAGTCAAGCCTCTAAATCGGGCGCTTTCGTTGGTCTCTTACCATCAGTACAAGGTGTACAGTGTTCAATCAAAGTCTCCAGATCTGGAGGTCGAGGCGAAGTTACAGGATCCCGCTGAACCTGTCGCCGAGCTGAGTGCTGAGGATTTATTGAATGCGGAAGAGCAAGAATCGACTGAAGCGAAAATCGACGACCCAGAGTCGGAGACCAAGGTGGAGGAAGCTGTAACAGAGTTGGGATCCCCTATCGAGTGGCAACCTGAAGAAGCTGAGAATGTCGACGAGGGCTTGGAGGGTCTCACCGTCTCAACCCCCCCNTGCCTTCGATGACATCAAGGCTTACGACACCGAATGGATCGACTCCCCGGTTGATGAAAAAAGGGCGCGGAAGAAGGCTGAGAAGGCCGCACGAAAGAAGGCGAGAAAGCTTGCCGAGGAAAAAGCAGCCGCTGGTCAGGAAGCCAATGCTGAGGGTGCGGTACCTTCCGAAGTGCCTACACCGGAGGCAACAGTACCTCTCAGTGAACGTCTATCCAAACCAACGCCTTCTGCATGGCCTCCTACCCACGCCTTGAACGAGAAATGGCCTTCGTCGTCGCCCCTCTCAGCTAAGGCAAAGGAAGAGGCCAACCCACTGAAAAGGTTCACGTCACTTTGGAATTAGCGGTTGCACTCTTCCCCTAGCTTCCTTCGGTTAATTCATGACTAAAACCTGAACTCGTTCTGTACAGTACTGACATGTATATTTTGTAACGCTCATGCTTCAATTCCTTATGTCTTGATCCTTGCTCGTGTAGTTGTTCAGAATCGTAATCTCCACTTCTTGAGCATCCTTCGACGCAATGTCCAATTCGGTTTTGAACTCTCCTTCCACCGCAGATTTGGTGCAGAAGGAACGTCCTCGTCGTAAGCGCTCCTCTCTGAGCTTGCAGAGGCGAACAGCTATTTCAAGACCCATGCTCTCTGCCCGCCCCACGTCGATCGGTTCCTCGAGTTCTATGATGGCGACGCAACCGTGCTTGAACCACTCTCGTACTTGGCACTCCCCTCCGTGAATCAAGTAGTCGAGCGAAGTCATGTAGCAACAACCGTCAGGCATGTTCTCCATTCTCTCGATCGCTAGCTTCCGAATGTCCTTGAAGCCCCACATCGTCGCGATTCTGAGGATCGAGATCCACTCGATGAGATGGATGGAATCGTAATGTGGAGGTATCTCCCTAAGATAGGTTAACGCCATTGCGCCAACGTGATTAAGGCAGGATGAGCACTTACAGAGGATGCAAGACTTTGAGGAAGGCGCGAAAGGCGGCCTCAGGAATGTCTGGAATGACGAGAGGACTATCTTCCGTGAGTCCGACGACGGGCTCGCCAGGTTCCGGTTTTACCGCAAATATAGTTACGAATATTCCCTGCCGCAGGAGATCTTTTTTTNGGCACTGCGAAAACGCAGTCTTCGAACTGTAATGAAGGATAAAATTTTATGATTCATGTCGGATGGTCGAGTTGTAATCCCAGCTCACCTTCAAGTAAATATTCTCCATGAAAGGCTTCTCGTTCTTTGTACGCTTTTTTGAGGGCCGGTATTTTCGTAGGATTGAGAATGGTGACTGTGGTTCTGTCTTGACNATGGTGGGAGATTGGAGGGGGACGGGGGAATCGTTCGGTGGGTCTGCAGCCTTAAATGTACTCAGGAGTCCAACCACGTTTTCAGGAACCTTACGTCGAGATGGGCAATGTCCCAAACTAATTGGGAGCATATGACAGAGAATACATGACGCAAGAACAGTGGTAAGAAGCTGCCAGTGTAGGCGTAAAGAATTTGAATCAATATTGACGTCGATGATCGAGCGAATAGACAGCCTCCGACTCCTGTCCTCGCAGTGTGAGCCACTTGCTTGAGCCTCACGGCTTTTGACCTTCCAATATACAGAATTTTCACTTCGAAAGAACGCCCTTGTCTGAGTCTCAACTGCTATTCCCAGAGCAAATTGGGACTGGATCATGAGCTAGGCTTCTTTCAATTCGATCGCGCGCTCCTTCTTTTCTGACGCAGGACGGCTTTGAAAGATCTTCGTACGTCAAATGCGCATCCAAAGTCAGTATGCCGGAGGGCCCTATCTTCCTCTGTTGTGTCGCAAACTTCTCGACAGCCGGTAACGGTTCCGAATCACTGCCGTCGTCGTCGTCCTTGTCGACGGCCTACCGACATATGTGTGTCTGTATAAGGCAAGTGTGTCGACGGATAAGGACAATGGCCGGATAGACAAAGGAGTCGGAATTCCCCACAGACTATAAAATGTCGCCGCCGCTGGTCCAGAATCAAGTTACTACTCTTCAGTAGCCACCACCCCGTGGCATCTTTTGCTATGGATAAGCACACTGTCACATACCGTCCCTACTCTGACGCGTACTACTCAGAGCTCGAGGTGAGGATTTTACTATGCTCCGATTCATCGTCGAGATCGATTCATTTTCTTTCACAGAATAAGGGGTACGTGTCTCCGTCCAAGAAGAAGCCCTCCGGGTCTGCCACTCAGACGACTGAGCTTGAGCTCGACGAAGGCTACGCTCTTGGTGGCGTCGGTGAATGTGAACGACAAGAGGTATTCCCTGATATTGACAACCGGCTTGTAATATCACGTCCGAAGAAACTCTTGTATTGGAGGAGGAGGAAAAAGACTAAAGCCACTCTACCTATGGTCGTAAGTCATCTGTCTCGAACTTACATCTCCATCTCTTTTCAATTGCCCTATAGACCTGGCCCGAGGCTCAGGACTCCCGAGCCATGGAGGAACTCGCAAGAATCTTTAGCGGGCACGGGAGGATGTCAATGACTTCGACGCAAACGATGCGTCCCCACTTCAAGAGAGATGCCACAGGCAGTACATCGCGCTCCCGAGTCTCATCGCAGTATCTAGCTGCTCAAAATGCTGGACCGTCTGCCACTCGATTGCTCAAGGCACTTCGTCAACGCGAATTGTCGCTCTCGAGCGGCGCTGGTGAACCCGTGCCACTTAGCCGTGTCCAATCTAGCCACTCACTTTGTGAGAATCGCGGGTCTTTGCCTCTTTAAGCAGTTCATCATTGTTTCTATGTTATGCATTCTCTCTCTTAACCCAATTGTTCCTTTGTCCTCTCTTTCTCTTTGATCTGATTCGGTCGCTAGTCGCCGGGAGAAGGTTAGGACATCTTTATCTTCTTGTCTATTCTCTGTATAATAGAATTGTAAGTTCCCTATGCATGCATACTATGCACACTTCTTTCTTACAATCTCATTGGATCATACGTCCGTCAGTCTCGCCCGTTTTGGTAGGTCGGCGCTTATCAGCCGTAGACTCCGAAAGTTACCCACCCCACCGATGTTGAACTTGTTTGCCCGAGTCGCGTCTCCCTCCCTTCACCAGCCTGTCAGCAGCAGCAACAACCTCCATGGCATCCTCTGTCCCTGATAGTATCGTTAACGTCACGATATCCTCCCTCCTCAACCTGGCTGGAGTTGCTCCCGGTGATTACGACGATAAAGATGAAGCGACAAAGGCCGCACTCTTGAGTATTCAGGTACGTGTCGGACGCGTTTTTGTACGAAGAGTACCTTTTTGACGCGTCATACCAATGAAAACGCATACATTCAGCTCGGATTGTTGCAAAGACAGCCGCGACAGATGCGGGCACCCCTTGACCAGTAGGCATCAACTCCGAATCACGCCTCGAGATGGGTTCTGATCTCGAGGGGTCCGCAGCGAGCTTGCTGCTAAGCACTTGCCAGAGCTGACTGAGAAGTATGCAAACGATCCGGAGGTCATCGGAAGAACTGCTACCCTGATAAACTCCATCACCTATACGTACGTTACCATAGTATTTGTGTCGATCCTATGCTCAACTTCGTCTTCATTTCACCTTTTTAGGCCTTATTTCGCTCGTTTCGTGAAAACAGACGCCGGAAAAGATTTCGTTCCCGTTCAGACGAAACGTATTGCTCAGTTGACGGACGAGGATGCGTCCAAGTTGTCTCAAGACCAAGTGGCCGAGATTGGCCAGTTTTATTCGACCTTGCTGCTTTTGCAAGGTCAGGATGGCATCTCGGAAGATGAAAAGAAGGCTACCATATCCAGGCTAACCAAGTGGCAGCGTGCGTATTCCGGTACGTTTGCCGAAGAAACACTGGAAAGATGTTTGGCCGCGCTTGGAGGTAACAAGGGGTATGTGTATACACTGCCAAGGCACCTTACGATCGCGCTGACTCTCCCGCTCTTGGCTCTCTGCAGTGAAATGGGAATGATGATCCAAGGGGCAAGAATGATGCTTCAAGCTCCCCTGAAAAGGTGTGGGGGTGGTAGGGGCTGCAAACGAACGATCGAGGATGGGAAGGGCTCCTTACTCAATTGCTCGCGGTAATACTATTTCTCCCTCATCTATTTCTTTTACTTCCTTTTACTAATTCCTTTTGAATTCTTTCTTCTTCTGACACGCGCTCATGTGAAAAAGATGCAAGACTGCAGTCTATGTGAGTAGAATTTGCTTTGATGACCCCTGCGCGTGTGAGCGGCGCTTGGATATTTTTCCATCTTGGGTGCTGATGATTGTATGGCTTTTATTTCCCCCTGATGTTATTCCAGTGCGGAAGTGCGCATCAGAAGGAGGCTTGGCCCGATCACAAGCGTATTTGTTTCACACCCGCCTTTTAGGAGCTCGAACGTGACCTTTTTTTTTTGGTGGGTGTTAACTCAATCACTTAAGATTGCTTTGACACCAGCTGCGCTTTCTAGCTGTGCTTGAAACGTCGAATTCGTGACTCAGGGTAGCGGAGCGTCTTAGCCCGAAAGCCCCGGAAGGGTCGCTGTAAATTGCCCATCACTGCAGTATGTAACAACTCTGCCGGATCTGATGTTGCGATGTTGCAATTAACAATGCTTATCCCATTTGTCAACTCCTTTCAAACCTGAGGCTACTCAATTTCGACACTCAGCGTTTTGCCTGTCGCCCTTTGCTATTGTTCGGTCTTCTATTCCACCTTTTCATTGACCCAAGGACAGCTGCTATTCCTTTCAAGTGCTAGCTATACATTTTGCCGCTGCTCACTATCAATTGGTGATGAGAACAGGATGTGTTGGCCCCTTGGTTGGCCCGAATGGCGGGATTCCCATCAATCTGTCATATTTGAATACGTTCAGCCTTCCGGTGGGTGGGCTCTGAACAGTCAGGCTGCTAAGGTGACCGCAGCTCCAGCAGAAACCGCTAGCATTGCCCCTTGAGCAAGGAGAAACACTGATCTACCCCTCATTCGTACTTAGCCTCCGTTCTTTGTGGGGTTTGGCGCGGAATTATGCATAGCTCGCTTGCAATTGACAGTTCATGCCATTCCACGTGTTGATCGTAGATAGCTTAGTCAGCACATAGTTGCGCCCTCGACTGCCAGAACTCGTTTCCGGTGGAAGCTCTGGAAAAGATGGACATGTTCAGCCGCTCTTAATTCTCAGCAATTTAGACTTCTCTTCTTTCTTTTCTTCCCTCCTCCCTTCATTCAGCTCCCTCGTTGCCGCCCGACTAAACCACACCCACGCTGCGACAGACGTTCCTGTCCACGGTCCACTTCATTGTCTTGGCTATATTTTTGGGAAAAATATGGATATATCATCCGGTTGTCCAGAGCCTTTGGAAAGAGTATGTTTCCGTGACGTTCCCCATGGAACAACGCTAATAATTTCTTTTAGATTTTTCGGCAGGTAGAGGAGGAGAGTGAGCGTCGGGCGGAAGAGGAGCAGCTTCGCGCTGTCCGAATGGCCCTGGCAAAGGTGGAGGATTCGAAGGTCAAAACGCGCCGGAGGGGAAGCATCTCTATCTCGCGTCTAGGACAGGTGCGTATCAACGGGTGCCTTTGCCAGCGTGTTCGTTTGCTAATGGCAATACAGTTCGTGACACCAGAAGAGACTAGCGTGCCAAGTCCGCGAGATGGTTCCCAAACGCCATCAACCCCAAAAAGATTCTCTTCTCTGGCTTCGAGCTCGCCGTTCTACCAGTCGCAACTTGCTGTACGTCACACCTATGAAGTGGTGCCCTGAGGAAGTCCCTGCTCACCGTGATTCGTTTTCAGAACGCGAGCACCAGCTCGATTGCGTCAGGGGCCTCTGCCTTCTCGAACGACCACGCGCACGTTGAGGATCCTGACCAGGTTATTCAAGTGCAACAAATCGCGCCGAAGCAGAGTATTGCTAGCAAAATGATCCCTCGACGCCTCAGCNGAGCTCGGCCCCCGATAGTGACGTCTGGAGATCCTATCATTGGCGTTTCAGTTCAAGAAACGACTGTGCACTCCTCAGCTCCGAGTGAGGAAGGCGGCGACCACACCCCGGCAGCGCGTGTAACTGTCACCAGCGTGCACGCTGGTCTCCGGAGTCAGCCATCGAGGGCGTCGTTGACCGGGACAACATCGTCGAACAGCAGCGGGGGCTGGGTTTCGAGAGCGCGTGGATTTACCCAAAAGTTTAGGCGGAAGCCTAAGCAGGATTCTCAGTCGCCAACATCACCTACATCACCCACATCATAATAGACTTACCTTACCTATCACGTTTACTATCTCGCTTTGTCGCATCGGTCCCCATACATCTGTACTTTCTAGACTTCCATCTTTAGCTATCTGGTCATCTCGGTCTCTGTGCCCGCATCGTTCCTGGTTCCTTTTCCATGTTCCGTCTCGATATCGTCTCTGGAATGCGATTATTCTGTTCTGCACATTTGTTCTGTTTGTTCTGTTTTTCTGTTCTCTGAAGTGAGCGGATTTCTTGGAAAACTTTGACAGAATTCTTAGTGCGCCGTAAGTGGCATTTGCGTGTGAAGATGTGGCACGTGAGGGTGTCTGGTTCGCGAGCCAGGCCAAACTGGTCAAGGACCCTTCCTCACGTCAGTCTATTCGGTTCAATTGTATCGGCGCTGCACGTTCACAAAAGGATATGGCACTAAATATAAGTAGCTAGCCTATCGCTCCAATGCACCTGCTTGTTTCGACCAAGTCCCCGTCCTCCTCCTCGTCCTCCTCACCGTCCCTGTCCTCTCCCCCTCCTTGTCCCGTCCCTACCCTGGATCCGTATCAATGTTGACCATTACTCGAACTCGGATACCTGAAGACTACTTCCAGGACTATAAATTCGAAAGCCCAACGGTCCAATCGATACCGCCAACGCCTGTAGAAATTTCAACGCCCAAGACACAGCGAGAGTCATTTGTACGTGATGTTCACTCGTCCCCGTCTTCCATCACCTCGTTTTAAACATGTGTTCGGCTTTCAGGCCCCGCGCTCCTTTGGGAGCGCATCGTCGACCGAGAGCGACCCTTTCCCCGACCTTTTGCCTTGGGAGGCTCTCTTCGAAGCCCAAATCTGGTCAAATCGGTTCAGCACTGGACAGTCCGTCCCCAGCGACGTCTCAAGAACAGAAGAAAGCATCGAGTCTCCTGTTGAATCCAAGATGTTCGACCCCTCAGTCATCCTCGACCCCACGTCAATAGAGTTCGGTTTTCAGCATTCGTGTTTGGGCGGGCTGGACGATAAGGTGCTTTATTCCCCTCGCGCAGCGTTTGCCGCAGTGTGTTGGGAGGGCGCCACCATCAGTAGCCAGGACGAGGGGCATGACGACTCGGCACTGCGTCGCGACTCGTTCTCGATGTTGGACCTGGATGAGGAACCGTCGTCTCCTTCCTCCAGTTGCGAGCACCACATCCGCGTTCCCATATCAGCAAGCCTGCTATGGTCGGACGACTCGGACTCGGACTCAGACGAATGTCGAACCTACCATGACGATTACACTCCGGTAGCAACGATCCACGATAACGCAACGATTATGGAGGCGCATCCTGTGGGTGACTTCTCACCTATTGTGAGTCCATTCCTCGTTTCCATTCTCTTTGTCGTCCCTTTCCCTACACTATGGCACCCCGCTGTGTCTGAAATTCTCACTATTGTCCGATCATGACATATTCTTTCGAATGCCTTAGCGAAGAGCCGAACTAACTCCTTGCTTCCACAGGAAAAGGAAAAGGG
This sequence comes from Candolleomyces eurysporus, assembly GCA_027579435.1. Taxonomy (NCBI): domain Eukaryota; kingdom Fungi; phylum Basidiomycota; class Agaricomycetes; order Agaricales; family Psathyrellaceae; genus Candolleomyces; species Candolleomyces eurysporus. The sequence goes on along the minus strand of JANBPK010001216.1, from coordinate 66,626 downwards.
TCTATTCTACCGGGATCTAACGGCTTCCTTCATTATTGTCGAGCCCATGTTCAGTACGCTGTCCGACCCTACAGAGTCGATTGGCGCATCGCCAGTACCCGTTATCAACCCGAACCCGCCGAACAAAAGTGTACCCAAGCGGATTGCCGCCTTTTGTGCTCGCTTCCCCTCGCGATTAACGTCGACCGTTGTTCGGTGATGTCAGACGACGATGACGACTGTGGCCAACTGTGACTCACATTCTTCCCTCCATTTTTCTGCGGATAGGCTCTCATCTTGGATATCGTGCGAGGTTCACGGATTTAATGACTGGCATCACGACGATTCTGACCCCTCGCTCACCTCACCCTCCCACTACGATCTGTATCTATCATTCATTTTTCTCCCGCTCTGCCTGTCCTCTCCTCATCATCGTTGGCATCGTTGTTGTGCATTACTATGGTTTTCCCATTTGTTCATCCCCTCTCCCTCTGATCTTGTATCCCTAAATACCGTTACTTCAAGTTCTCGTCATTCCTTCAGCACCTCCTCACGACTTCGTTTCCTTCCGTTCGGTTCATTTCTTGCATATAGTCTCACGCATCCGTTCCTCCATATCTATATTTCACCCACATACCTCCACATGATGACTCCTCCCGGCACTGTACCGTACTTAGCAACTTTCAGTTTATTATCTAGTTGCACCGATCAACTACCGCTATACCGGTAGAATGCATACCTACCTACCTTCCACGTTCATGACCTAATTGGATACTAGTGCTCCTATGCCTAGTCAGTATTGACGGACCATTTGAAGTGAACCTAATACACACGCCCGTCACCTTGACTTGGCTATAGCCTCTCACACCCCACTACCGACACCGAGCACTTCAAGTCGCCGAAGATTTCGAATTTCGATTGAGACTCCAATATTCAATTGCTCGGTGCGTGTATACAGTATGTGCCTGCCGAAGGAATGGTAGTGAAGAGTTCTCTTGTCGACCGACTGATACCACCGCATGACACTGTCAGTGCGTCAATCCAGTCGGTCTCTAACTCACGAACCGAACATCTGGACTTTGTGTGAACCCATACGTCAGGTAACCTTGCAGCTAACCTGGGTACTACACTAGTACATGAGAGCTATATTAGCATAGAGCTCAGCGCTCAGCTCGTATTAACATCGTGAGTAAGTAAAATTTGTGTTGCTCGGACGATCGTGCGTTTGCTGTTGTCGTTAACCTACCTGGCCTCCGGAAGCAGGCTATGTACGTACGCAAATCCGAGGTCGGCACGAGGTTAAGTGCCACATTCATGCAGACTGACCTACGGGTCATGAACGTGGACTCTGAGGTCCGGACGACAATGACGGACGAGTATGTCATGAAGTTTATCCCGAGCTCGGATTTCATCGATATCAAGCCTATTCGTGATTTAATGTCAAACTGTAACAGCAATATTAAGTGGTTGAAAGATTTCGCTAGTAACCGTATGGTGAAAACGGCGGTTGCTACGTGGAAGGAGACAGGATTATCAATAGGTTGAATGCAGTAGGTTTTGGCTTGGATATAGGTTGAAATGACGGTTTCCACGGGCCCTTGACAATTAGTCTGAAACACAATAACGCAAACCAATCACATCTATGGAGGACGAGCGCCTCTGGCATGTTCGGCGAGTCCGTGAAGTTTGGACGTTTGAACATGCTGCTCGATTGGAGCTCTCTGGAATTGAGCGGTCGGATCCGTCCTTTCAACCCGCCCAGCGCATGGCCCACCCATTAGATCTGTCAAACTTCACGTCTCCGGCGAATTCGTTGAGCTCCATCCCGCAGTTCCTCAATTGTAGGGATATCGGAGTCCGGACGCGGTGCTCCAGGTCAGCTCCGCATCACTCAAACCAACCCCAAATCTAAATTAGAATAGCATCATGATTGATTCCTTTGAGCTCAAAGTAGAAATACAGCAAATACAGCAAACCGCAGCGGACAACGCCCAGGAACGGACACCCACAAACCACCACAGCCCGTACATACGCCACTCGGTCTCGGCAACCGACGCTGTTGAAAATCTTTATTTGGAGGACAATGGCAGAGATATATGTGTTGAATCCGAGGCTGCCGATTCATATCTGTCCATGCCTCGGTGACATATCGTATCTACGCGTTGCGTGCAGGCTTTCTGTGGCGCACGAATATATTTATATTTACGAACCTCGAACTCGCTGTCCCGAAGCCACCAGCGTGCGGATGTCTGTCTGTGATAGTTCGTGCCTGCACGATCAGGGACACCAGATTAAGACGTGCCCTCTCGCCCTAGTGTCGGAATTAAAAATACCACCAAGTCCTTTTCAACGTGTACCCTCGATCTCTGGCCTGCATCGATAATTTGTACGGAAGCGTGACCCAACACATGCCCTCTGGTCACCAACTTTGCCATCTTAAACGTGCTAGGGTGAACTTCGGAAATTCTTCGAGCGCTTAATTTTCAAATAGGCAAAAATGACGGCAGTGCGCGGGTCAACATTGGGGCCATGCCCCGGTTCGCGGTTCAAGCCACGAAGCAAGCCAGGTTGGACCTACAACGCGTCTTCTGTTCTCGAGTTTCAAAGGCCTGATGGGCTCCGAGAATCGTTAAACGTTAACCGCCGGCAGACATGAGGTTGATCGTGGAACCGACCTCGGGCACGCTTTCTCGATACATAAAGGTAGTCTTGTACTTCTCATCACCGTGTTTGATGCACAAACGTATATTGTCTCCACGTTACGGCAAGAATGACAAGTGCATGCTGGGTTCCGTCAGCGTTTAGGAATGCAGAAGCTCCAACATCGCCCCTCTGTTCACCTCGTTTAGGGCACACCATTCTTGAAGCCGGGGGGTGAGGAGTTCATAGCAGTGTTGCCATGGGCAGGCATAAGGTTGCTAACCTCTAATTGTAACAACTTCTTCTCCACTTCGACACGTTCCCTTTGAAGTTGCTCTTGGCGCGCCTTGAGGTCCTCTTCGTCTTTCAGCAGTTTTGCCTGAGCTTCTTCGATCTGAATCCTAATCTGCTTCTGCTGCAACCCCTCTTCCTCCAGCCTCGAGTTTTCATCCTCTGCTATCTCCTCCTTGGTGCGGTATTCTTTCTCCCGCTGAATGATCTTTTCCAGCTCACCGCGGAACCTCGCACGAATTCGGTCTTCGGTGGTTGGAGGTGTAAGGGTTTTAGATGACGAGGATGGGGAGTTGTGTCTCCCATTCGACTGCGCCTGGCTTTCCTTCAATCGTGTTTCGCGCATGATCGATAATTTGAAGGCGACAATATGTCCAAGCTTTGTCCCTATCCGTTCGTTCAGCGTCTCAGACCGGACGACCAGCTCCTTGTACCCTAACACGAGCCACTCGGATACGCCGAACTCCCGGGCATATTCGACGAATTCCAGGGGAGCTTGGATTTGCTTCCTGAGAGTAGCGATCGCTACCTTCCTGTAATTGATGAAATGCCAGAGGCTGGAGAGTTTGAGGATGGTGACCCATTCGGCTTGGGACAGCGTTGGATCCGTCGACCCTGTAAATCTGTCATGATATATCGTCAGACCATGGACAAAGAAAGAGAATGCACGACGTACACTGGGAACAGGAGCTTCAGAAGTGTTTCGAATTCTGGCTTCGTTACACCGTCAAGGTGAATGAGCTTTTTATCGTTGTTGAATGTGGTATTTTTGGAAGGCGTCGGGTCGCGGTGCAGGTCGGGGGTAGCAGCTCGAGTATCGTCCTCAACGGAATCCAAAAGCCCATATTTCTTCGCAAAAACTTCGGAGCCTGTGACAAAATGTTGCCGAGGCACACTGAATATGCAATCCTCCACCTATATCAAAGGTTCATCAAATTAGAGGTCAAAGGAAGAGATGACTAACAACAAAAGAGACAATGTCCCATGAGTACATGCTGTGGTTTTCGAGGGCCGGGCCAGGAGTGACGTTGGGGATAATCTCTGCCATTGCCGCTATCTAGAGAAATCAGTTCGCGTGCTAAGAAACGGTCTGGGTGCGACGTGGTAGTACGTTTATTTATGCAGACGAATACAAAGGCTGCTGGAGGAAGCCCGTTGTGAGGTGTTCGGGTTGCTTCCTGAACGCATCCGCATATCGAAGCCTGGAACTCGCATTTGAATAGAATTGGCAAATGAAACCAGGGGCAATTGATTTAGTAAAAATAGGAAAGAGTGCCATCGACAAGGAAGAAAAGCTGTATAGTAACTCACGAAACCGTGATATATTCGCAGAACGTCAGAAACCTCCTCAGGTGATCGCTGGATCCAACTTCTCCGCCTGTCAAGTCATCGGTGAGCTTTGCGACCGACGCTTCATTTCATCGGAGCGCCGTCTGTCCACCTTCGTCTCCCTCTTCCGCCGCTCATCTTCCTTCCGCTTCCTGACCGACTCCATGTCTGCTTCCTCTTCCGCCTCTCTCTGCTGTCTCTCCAGCTCGTCTTGCGTTCGATATTCCGATTGACGTTGCTCCAGCATTGAAATATCCTCCGAAAACGCTAAACAAAGTTGTTCATGGACAACGTCATGGAACGGTCTGGAGGCGTCCCAGGATTGGAGATTGTGTCGAATGATATAGAGACGGACTGCCATGAGGAGGCCAATGGTAATGCTTTCTTGCTCGGTTATAGGTTCCGGGCGAGTGACCAGGACCGCATAGCCATTTAGCAACCAGTGGGTGACATAGAAGACTCTACCGAGCAATACTTGCTCGATGGGATCGTCCACCAGAAGTTCCAGGTGATTAATGGCCAACTTTCGGAAACCTTTGAAGGACCAAAGGGTGGAAAGCTTGAGGATTGCGACCCATTCGTCCTTGGCGAAGTTCGTTTGGGCAAATGCCAAGTTGCTGGAAGGGGCTAGTCAATAAGACGTGACGAGGGATCTCGAGCGGAAAGACCACGTACAGTGGATCTGGGAATACCAGTTTTAATAGAGTTCGGAATTCAAATGCTGTTACGTCGCATAGCGTTACAACCTCTTGCCCCTTGAGAATGTCAGTGAAGGGCTCAGACCCTAGTAGCGTAAACGGATATCGAGGAACTTTGAACAAGATACTCTCAACCTAAACGAGACGATCAAGGGCGTGAGCCTCGGATGCATCACAACTCATGAGCAACCACGAATCTCACCACAAAGCAAACAGTATCCCAATAATAGGTCTCGTCATTGCAACTGCCGGCGAGAGAAGGGAGATCAGTGGCAGTCATCCAGGATACCCTTTCGCTTGAAGGCAAAAGCCGATAACAGGTCAGCAGCCCATATACCAACCTCTTATAAGAGCCCCAAGGCGTCTATCTCGTATCGATCTTGCTCGATATATCCCCTATGACATCTTTTAGGTACATAACGCATTCTCCGCAGCTCACAGCATGGTCATGAGGCCATGAGGGATATCCCGTTACTTGATTTCACAAGCGGGAGGTCTGCCTACGTACTAGTGAAATTAGAATTTGATCGATAAGATGAGTTTGAGGACACTTGAAGCAGGGCCAAAGATGGGCCAGCTAGGCTCCCGCTATGGACGTCAATATATCCGTGAAATGGATATAGTATGTGAGAAGGAACTCAAAAGGGAGTCAGAAGGAGAGAGACACTCAGGACGTCATGGGACACGATTTCGGTGCGGAGGGTCCGTGCGCGCAGCGCCGAGATCCGCGTGCGGCGGGAGTCACGTCATCTGGTCGGTGACGATCTCAAAGTGGAATACCGCCTCGCGTTTGGGCGGGCGAAAGAGCGTCGAACGAGCACGAGCCTGAGCCCTTGGAAGAGCAGCTGATGGTCTGCCAAGACCCGAAACGGGTTGCAGATATGAGAGAGCGACCAAGCGCCCGGCGCCAAAGCCAAAGTCAGCTGATCCTGCCAAAGATTACTGGTAAAGCGGAAGGGTGGGGGCGAAAAAACGGCCGAGGATGAGGAAAAGTGAGCTTTTCCCTAAGGACGTGGAGGAGGAATAACGAATAATCTTATTATCATTTCGACGCTTTCTAGACGCAGCAAGAGCAGAGGCGCATCATCAAACTGCACAGTTGGATGATGGCGGCAGGCGGGGTAAGGGATCCGCTTACTCTACCCTATCCTCTGCTGCGGTACTTCAACCACAGGGCCAGAGTTCATCGCTTTGTGTGTACCTGTTTGGCAAGCGGAACCATGCCAATTGTCGACAAGCCGATTGGTCAATGACACTTAATCTAAGCCAAAGGCCAGAGCAATGCCACTAACCCGACATTTACCTCCGGCGCCATCTCGGGGTAGATGAAGGGTATACAAATTCTTTGCAGATCCGACAATGCCGGCTGAAACTCGAGATTTAGCGACGGCTTCCATAGAGTCAATTCTGTCGTCTTCTACCCGCTCTAAGGGGTCGGAGCTCGTCAAGCTCGAGCTGCTCATTTCTTCCTTGGTTTCTTCTCTCTTCAAGCTCTGCCAGATTCCTGTTCTCTTGCTTTTCGAGATCCTCGCACGTGTATTTGAGAACTTCTGGGGGTCCTATGTAAATTCTCGTCGAACCTTGCGCTGTCCTTCCACCCAATAAAGCTTTGCAACTGGTTGAGGTTTGGATCCATGCATTTATATATAGTGTTGCTAAATTCAGATTAGTGAAATTACCAGGTTCCACGGGTGCATCCACCCCTTTCTGGCGTTCCCAGCATTTGTATTGCCATATTGCCCCAGGTTTTCTATTCTCGAGATGCCAATCAAAAGCTGACAAAGTGTGCAGGCTCTTTGTCTGCAAACTAGGGTAGATTGTGACGGTATCACGAAATGGAGATTACGCAAGGCGCATCCAGTTTGTCAAAAACAACTAGACCCTGTTACACCTGTACGCTGGTTGACTAATGGTCAGAGCCATTACACGGTGGTTTTTACGATGCTTACGAGCTTAGTGAGCTGAGTTGTTGAATGAACCGCTATCTACTAATATCGTTCTACCGCGGTAGGGTTCTCGGAAATGGTGCCACCGACAAGTATAAGTACCTAGCTGTATGTCCAGGGAAAACCATTCCACCCCCACCTTCTATTGAGTGCTCCAAACCACAACACCCCTATCACCCTTATTTACTCTCTCGCTGAAAAATGGTTTTGACGCTGTACGGGTACCCCCTTGCTACCTGCACTCAGCGCGTAGTTACTGTTCTCCACGAGAAACAGGTTCCCTTCAAATTCGTCACCGTCGACCTAGCCACTGGTGAGCAAAAGGCGCCAGCGTATTTGGAGAAGCAGCCATTCGGACAAGTTCCCTACATTGCACGTATTTTTTTTTGTTTTTCTCGAAGGCGATGACACTGACTCATTGGGGTCGAATATTCGAACAGGACGATGACGGTTTCATTCTTTACGAGAGCCGCGCTATCTCACGCTATATCGCTGAGAAGTACGCTACTCAGGGCACGACCCTCATTCCGAGGGACGCAAAGGCCAAGGCCTTGTTCGAGCAAGCCGCTTCCGTCGAGACCGCCAATTTTGATGGTTTCGCAGGGAAGGCTGTGATGGAGAAGGTTTTTAAGCCTGCGTAAGTCCCCACTTTATAAGGGGTCGAAGACGCTTGGCTCACCATCCTCTTCCGCAATTTAGATTCGCAGGTACTAAACCCGATGAAGCGTTTTTCGAGACCCAGATCACGGAGCTCGGGAAAAAGTTGGATGTCTACGACAAAATCTTGTCAAAGCAAAAATACCTTGCGGGGAACGAAGTCACTTTGGCGGACTTGTTCCATCTCCCGTATGCTGCTTTGCTTCCTCAGACGGGAAGTAAAGTGATTGAGGAAAGACCCAACGTTGCCAGGTGAATAGGATGGTCCCTGTTTATGTCTAGTTTTCCTGCTACCTGGTACTCACCCTACAAATTGTTGCAGATGGATCGACGATTTGAAGGCTCGTGCCTCTTGGCAGACCGTGAAGGAGGGTATCACTTCCACCGCATAAATTGAGGTCTGTAAGCAAGCTTGGTGTTCCCGCGAACGTCTGGTAGTTCGCCATTCCGTTGAGGTTGAGCGTTAATGACCCGATGAATCGGTGTTGGTTTGGAACCCACAAGACAGCTATATTTACAGCCACCATTGTAGTACCTGACTACGAATACAATGTGCTCATGCTTGTTATAGAGAATCGATACCGTTTTAAGCGGTAACGGGAGGGTGTATGGTCAAAAAAATCCATGAATGGGAAAAATAGAAAGACAAACAACACCGGAATTTTGGGACATGGTGATTATTTACGAGATAGAGATCTTCTTGGCTGCCAACGCCGGAGTCGACTTGAGGAAGGTGATGGTCAAAATACCGTTCTCCATCGAGGCCTTAATCTCCTCTTCCTTTAAACCTTGAGGAAGCCGAAGAGTCCTCGAAAGCTTTCCATACCTCCTCTCCCTGACAGTATAACGTTCACATCGTGCTCATAGGAGAGCTTGATCTCCACTGACACAGTGAGACTGCCGTTGCGAGCATCGATGCTGACGTCCTCTTTCTTGAAGCCCGGAAGCTCGAAAGTGGCAGTCACAAGGTTTTTTCCGCTCTCCTCATGAAGGTCCATTCTGCAAGATACTAGTTGAAGCCACGATTTCGATGTACATAGAAATACCCATACATACCTTGGCTTGAAGTGTCTGATGGCTTCGTCGCCGCCTTTAAGTTCACTTTCACGTTGAATTTGGTTAGTCCCATTTCCGTGACACGTCGACGACCCCCAAGAGATTTTTCAAAGACGCGGTCGATATCGTAGAAAGGTTCGTAGAAGAAAACGCTGGACATTTCGGTGAGAAAGGATTAGGAGATTTTGAGTTCGTAAGCAAGAGAAGTACTTGCGAGTGCAGTTGAGATTGTTGATGTCTGGGGAATTAGAAAATGGTACTGAGCGCTTATATACTGCTCGAGTATTTGAATTCTGACGCCATGGTGACATACGTATCGCAATCTCCAGCATTTCAGATGAACTTGAGGAGGTCGCGGTGTTTCTCGCAACTTCAATGATCCATAGCGATAACTTGAACTCCATACAGAGTTGATAGGAAATTCCCGCGGTCAGTGGCGGATCAACCGGAATTCTCTAAGACTGAGCATTTTCACTTGAACATCGTAGCTCATGACAAGGGTAGGAATGACCAGGTGGGCCTTGTTCTCGTGGCAATCATACAGAAATATAGAAACTGACAATCGCAGGAATTTGACTACTTTGTGCCATAGATCGACGCGAGAAACACATTCAGACTGCCGCCGTCCGACTCAGCCTCGTCCGCCTGCCTCCTCGCATGTTTCCCTCCACTGTTTTCTTCAGCTTTTTGTGGCTTTATAACCGATTTAAAGGGACTCGTCCTTCATCTCTTGGCTCAACGTATGTGCTTCGAGTGCCAACTGAGCTGCATGCTCGCGTTGTTGCGCTTTCTTGGCCTCTTTCTTTGCTCGCTTGCGCTTCTCGATGGCAGCACGAGTCTGCTCCTGCTTCAGACGGCGTTGTTCCTCTTGTTCGACGGACCGCTGGACCTCCTCTAGCTTTCTGAGGCGGTCTTCTTCTTTCTCTCGGTGTATCCGAGCTTCCTCTTCCTTCATGCGCTCCTCAGCCTCCATCTTCTGTCGGGTTTGCTCTTCCTCGGCCCTTCTTCTTTCCTCGGCCTCCATCTTCTGTCGGATATGCTCTTCCTCGATCCTTCTCCTTTCCTCAGCTTCCATCTTCTGTCTGGTGTGCTCTTCCTCGACCCTCATTCTTTCGGCTTCTATCTTCTGTCGGATACGCCCTTCCTCGATCCTTCTTTCCTCCTCTTCCCTAATCCTGTCACGTTCCTTCCTTTCTTCTATATCTTGCTCTATCTCCTCTGATCCTCTACGGCTAGCCGCCTCTCTCTCCAGTCTGTCCAGTTCTCCCCCGAACCTCAGCGCAAGTTGATCTCGTATCATATCTTTCATGCCGACATCCGAGCCTTTCCCGCCGTTTGTCTGAGTAGGATCAAGGCTAGCAAGGTCGTGCCGTATAATATACAACCGCACGCTTGTCTTGTATCCAATCAGCTCGCTTTCGTCCTCGGTGATTGCGCCTTGCTTCTTGATCAGCCCTTCGTAGCCTTTCACGACCCATTGCGGTACAAAATTCCTCCTGCCGACCTGTATAAGATCCAGAGGGTCGGTGATTTGTGAGTGCAGATGCTCGATAGCGAGTCTCCTAAACTCTTTGAAGTTCCACAGGGTGGATAGACGGAGTATGGTCAACCACTCATCCTTGGAAAGGGTGACCGTCGTTGACTTGGAGTGTCTAGATGCAGTAAAACAGGATGAGTTGCGTGATACGAAAGCGCAATCTAGCTCTTACATCGGGAACAACAACTTCAGGAATGTACGAAACTCGCTCGCTGAGACTCCGTCTAGTTCCACAACCTCGTCTCCGTACAGTTTGTGGTTGAGAGTGGGTGTATTAGACGTCGTTGATAAAACCTCATACCCATCGACTTCGTTCTCTCTTTCACCACCCACAAGCCCAGGTGGACTTCCCTGACATGGCACCTCTAGGTATTTCGCAGCAAAAGAGTCCGATCCGATGATGAAGTGGTACCTCGGAAGCTTAAACAGGTGCCCATCTATCTGCAGAAAGTATAAGCTCGAAGTTCCACTGAGCGTCGGTGACCTTTCCTCTCGAATGCTATAACCTACCTTGAACTGGACAGTTTCCCAGTAGTACACTGGATCGTGCTGATCAGCGTCACGAGCTGGAGCTGCAATTAATGCCAACGGGGATGCAGTCATTGCGATATGAGAACGGTATGTAACACTGGTTGATGGAGAAGAATGGGGGAGCACAAGGTTCAGTCAATTTGCCTCATGCCCTTACTGTCAGCCCGATTCTGATCTTATTGATTTTGTTTAGTGCACCAGGCCGGCAACGAGGTTTCTTCAAAACACTGGTCACAAGAGCAAGCATAGTTAAACATCGAGGTCAGTACAGCATTTAGGTATGGCTTTGCAGCCGTGACGACACTACCCTCAAGGGTCATCTAATCTATTTCCAGGTCGGCCAAAGTCCCACTAGGGTCTGTACTGCTGCTTCGCCAGGACGTTTCACTGCTGCAGCCTCTTTTTTTTTTCAAGGCGTCCAACTCCTCTTCTCCATGCTTGTAACCCCTGTTTAAACCGTCTCCCCAGCGCTTCGATTTCTTGGTACCGCTTCAACGATTCGAGCTCTTGCTGTCTCCACGACGCTTCGATCTCTCGGTGTCTCCTCAAAGCTTCGAGCTCCTTTTTGCGCTCAGACTCCTCCGCTGCTTGCTGCCTCCTCAACTGATCTGCTACCTTCGCCAACATCAGCCGATGCTCTTCTCGTGCCTTCGCTTCCCGCTTGTCCTCCAGAGCCTGAATCTTCTGTTTCTCAGCGTCAACACGATGAAGCTCCTCCTGTACGCGATGCAGCTCTTCCAGTACCGCTTGTTCACGCAATTCTTCTGCCTTTTTCCGTTTCTGTTGCTCCTCTTCTGCGTTTTGAATTTGCTGAGCTTTTTCGTCCGGCATTTGATCTTGGTCTTTCGTGCGTTTCTCCTCTTGTCGCCGTCTTTCGATTTTCATTCTTCGCTCATGCTTCCGCTCGAGCTTCTGTCGTTGGCGTTCGTTCTCCTCTGTGCTCGATTCTTGGATTTCCGACTCCCTACTCGTGGAGGTATCCTGTCCATCGGTCTCCTTCCCAATAATACTTTCCCAATCGTTGACCTCGTCCTCAGCTGCTGCTATGTCGAATCCTAATGACTTCCCAAAATCCGATTCTGCCTGTGTAATCTTGGCATTACCCTCGTCGGAGTCACCCTTCTCATCTTTCGCCTGACCCGCTTCGACCTTCACGCCCTCTTCTTGTACAATCTCTAGTTCGGTTGTGTCCCCACCTGAATCCTTTTCTATGTTTGTCTCGTCCTTATCCATTGATATATTTCCCTCGTTCACGTTTCCACCTGACTCGATGCCCAGCTCCGGTAAACCTGCTGATTTTTCCGAGCGCTCTTCAGGTGTTTCTACTTCTCCTTGTCGCTCTGCGTCGGTCTCGCTAGTCAATTGATCGTGTGAAGGCTCGTTCCCTCCGATTTGACTGTCTAAAGGACTGTATCGCTCAGTTTGACCATCTGAAAAATGGTTTCCTCTTGGGGTACCTATCCCGCCCGCGATTCTCCCTCTAAGCTGTCCCCTATTCAGATCTTCGAACTCGGCTCGGAATTTCATATTGAGCTGGTCCCTGACGAACGCAGCGTGCGTGGAATGCTCCTCAATCCCGCTTTCGACGTCACCTTTCGCTGTGTCCTCGAGCTCTTTCAGACGTCGTGCAAGGCCATGTCGAATGATATACAACTTGACGCTAGCTCTGTCGCCAATCATATCACTTTGGTCTTCTTCTATCGCTTCATCTTTCATAACAAGAGCCTCGTATCCCCTGAGAACCCACTCAGGGACGAAACTATCTCTTCCAACACGGACTAATTCAATAGGGTCGGTGAGTTCTTGACCGAGATGGTGGATAGCGAGGGCGCGGAAATGATCAAAGTGCCATGTCGTGGAGAGGGCGAGGATGGACAGCCATTCTATTTTGGACAGCGTGAGGGTCGTGGATGTAGAGTGTCTAACGCGTAATTCCAAATTCGTCAGCCACTCCCAAAGCTCGAAGGATTGTAACATGCACTCACATAGGAAACAGGAGCTTCAGGAATGCCCGAAACTGCGCTGAAGTGACGTCCTCCAAGGCAATCACTCGGTCAAATTAAGGTTCCCTATCAGTGGGTGTATCGATAGCAGTGGGAGTGGAACCGTTGGGAGCTTCGACAGCTTCATAGTCGTCCGAAATCTCGCTCCTCCCGTCATTCCATGCCAGATCCTCCAACGTTGATATTAAACTGCTCTGCCCATTCAAATATGCTGCAGCGAAGTACTGCGAGTTGTTGGTAAACTGGTATCGTGGGACTCTGAAGAGGAAACCCTCAACCTGTCGGTGGAACCGCGGTATGAGCTCTCGGATTTCTGATCCCCCGACCGATGACCAGGCGACTTACGGAGAATGTCACCATGTCCCAGAAATACGTATCATCCCTCTTGCTTCCTGCAGTATCGTCCACAGGCTTGAGGCGGGGAGATGACGCGCGCTGTGGCTCTGGTGGAAGAATCATTACGAGTCCCAAATTTTAAGTTCGAGGCTTGGGTGCGAGAGAGTAAGAATCAGCGTAGAATTTGAAGTCGTGGGGAATTAGGATGTGGTTGACCAAAAGACGACTGCGAGTGATAAAATGCAACACGAGGAATACCTGCTTGCTGCGCACACGAGCTGGCATTGGGAAATGGAGCAACCACGAAGCTTGGAACGAGGCCTATCACCTTCTCGGATGGTTGAAAATGAGTGTAATCGGCTACACTATTGATGCAGGTCCACGCCGTACTGATAAATGGTTTATACAAGTGAAAGAAGCGCCTGGGCCACCCCACGAGTCAGGCGGACTGCGTTCGCTGTGCCCACAGTTCCACATATCGTACATCAGTTTTTCCCCTCCTCCCTTTCCAAAAGCTCTTTCAAGATGTTGATTCGCATAAGCAAGTTCACAGCATGCGCCATTGCTGTCCTGCCGCCGCCGCTTCTGACCGCAGGAAGGCTGCCCAGTTCCGCTTGCGCCTTACGCAACTCCTCGCGAGCTTCCGCTTGCCGTGAATTTGCGTGGTCTTCATCTTTTCTCAACGGTGGTTGCATGGCTCCCGAGACTCCGTATCCTTCAACCTCGGACTGATGAACGGTGGATTCCTCCACCTGTCCATATAAAAGGTCACTTCCATCCGACTCCTTTCGGGTCCTTTGGCGCTGCGATGCCTCCGCTTCAAGGAGACAGAGCTCCTCTACAAGCACAGGTGTGTTATCAATTTGGCGTTTAATATCGTCGAATGCATCGAAGTTGGCAGTGGATTGTCGGACGATGTAGAGGTTTACGGCCGTTTTGTAACCAATTTTCTCGCTGTCTTCGTTGCTGATAAGCCCCTTCTTTGTAATGAGGGCCGCGAAACCCCTTTCCACCCATGCTGGCACATACATTTCCCTTCCGACGCTAATCGACTCGATTGGATCAATGAGTTGCCCGCTCAGATGTTGAATAGCGAGTGCTCGGAAATCGAGAAAGTACCAGAGCGTTGCAAGTTTTAGAATGGTGAGCCATTCCGGCTTGGTGAAAGAAGAGGGTGTCGAAGTCGAGTGCCTAGAAATCGAAGCCAGGAAGAAGTTGGCGTGTTGAGGCGGTGGCTCGACCTCTCGACAATAAGTTTACGCACCTAGGGAAACAGAGCCTCAAGAAAGTTCGGAACTCTGCAGCTGTTACGCCTTCTAGAACTACAGTAGTATCTGGATCCGTTGCTTCGTCGTCGGATTGGAGCCCCGCTGGGCATAGATTGTATTTTTGGGCGAAGTGCTCAGACCCGACGACCAAGTGGTATCGAGGCACTTTGAATAGCCGATCCTCAACCTGGCGGGTCCAGATTTGTGAATAGACTCGCAAGACAACATAAATCCTACTCACAGAGAAGCACACGTTATCCCAATAGAATTCATCGTCTTTTGGACGCACAGATGATGGCAATTCGACTAGGGTCATGCTTTTTGTCGGATGGGCGCCAACGAATAGCAGATATAGAGGATGGGAGACCAGAGAATTGCGATGCAACAGTCAATTGAGAAGGAGGAAAGAGAGGGTGAAGTTACCTCGATTCATCACCTTCGGATCCCCCAACGTAGCCCTGATTCGGTTCCTTCTAGTGGTTCGATCACGGGGCCAACGACGTCAAGGCCGCATGCAATGAGGCCTATACACGAGGCACCAAAGCAATCATCAAATTGAAGGGGATCTCGATAGGTATCGGCAAATAGGTATCGGCATGTAAGCTTGAACATGTGCCAGTAAGCAATCCGATCGAGGGGAGAGTCGATGTATCTGCAAAGGAAACTAGTGAACTCTTCGGCATCACAACAAGGCAATCTCGGGCGCTTTCCATTCTGCTGCAATTCAGGACAATCATAAGTTGTAATTACTTTCAAGGATAGTGATATTACGATAGATGAACGGACTATCAATAGCTTAGCAAATAATTTTCATAGAATTACAGTCGCAAATGACAAAAAGAGCATTCAAACGGGAAGGAGTCAAACAGGATGTAAGGCCTAGGGAAATAGCAAGGGGATCCTTTACGAGATCGCAATCTTCTTCGGCGCCAACTCAGGCGTCGATTTAGGGAAGGTAACGGTCAGAACACCATTCTCCACCGAAGCCTTGATCTCTTCTTCCTTCAAACCCTGAGGCAGTTGAAGCGTCCTCGACAGTTTGCCATACCTCCGCTCCCGAACAGCATATCCGTTCTCGTTGTGCTCGGACGAGAGCTTGCTCTCAGCTGAGACAGTGAGACGGCCGTCATGAACATCAATGCTGATGTCCTCTTTCTTGAGGCCTGGGAGCTCGAAGGAGGCGGTTACGAGGTTCTTCTCGGCGTCCTCGTGCAGATCCATTCTGTAAGCGGTCGTTAGAGGTGAGGGTGTAAGCATTGAGAATGAGTCAGAAGCTTACCTAGGCTTGAAATGCCTGACTGCACCATCGCCTCCCTCACTCGTTCCTTGACGTTGAAGTTGACCCCCGTTTCCGTTCGAAATAGGTCGACGGAGTCCGAAAGCTTCGTCGAAGATACGGTCAATGTCGTAGAAAGGTTCATAGAAGAAAACGTTGGACATTGTTGGTTGGTAGTGTCGGGAGTAGCGTAGAAGATGTGTTTACTTTTTGAGGGTTAGCTCGAGGGTTGTTGTCGACGTTTGATTTTGAGGATTAAGGTCGATAAAAGCTTGAGGCCTTTTATACCTTCCAACATGGGAGCAAAATTGGAAAGCCAAAGAAATTTCCAGAGGTTGAAGTTGATGCCAGGCTGGTTCCACAGAAACTATTTTTAGTACGGGGTTTCGAACGTCTTCGACATGCTAGTGGAAGAGACCGACGAAGAGCACTCCCGGCGTTTCTGGCACTTTCTATTTGATCGCCGGTGAAATATAGGGGCAGCACCCCGAATTGGAAGTGGACCGTGCGCGTGTGCTCCGAGAAGAGGAGAACAGGATTGGAATGCCTCTTTCCCTCACCGTATCCCAATTCTGACTCTATTGCCTATTACCTGGGACACGAGGCTCCACAACATCAGGTATGAAACCAAGCACTGCTACAGATGAGGATTTCGATGTGGAAGGTCAGCACGATGAACAGATGCTGTCTTCCTTCGAAAACTGCAGCCTCACTGCCGTCGACTAGGACGCTTCCCTGCCGCAGCCTCCCGTCGTTTTTGGAGCCTCCAGCTTCTGTAATTTCCTCAAAATTTTGAGCTCCTGTTTTTCCTTGGCTTCTCCCACTTCTTATTCAAGTCTCTGCTTCTCCTGAAGTCCGATTTTGCTGACGCCCTCTGACGCTCTTCTCGCGCCTTAGATTCCCGCTCTACCTCCAATGCGCTTTTTTCCTTGTTGAGCGTGTTCTCTACGCCTGTCTGCATGGCTTGCTCATTCTCTCCCAATCCCCCGTCGCTCTCTGACACCGTCCCAAAACTACCTCTGGCTGGATGGTCTCAGTATTGTCCCCGTCAGGTTCCCCATCCTTCTCGCCGGCCTCTCCAATAGCTTTCACCCCTCGGTTCTGCTCTCCAATTCGGTTGTGCATGATTTTGTTCCCTCCATCCTCTCATTCTTTTCCTTCGAAAAGTCTCCTCGTTCCCAGTCCCATCTGATTCGACACCCAGCTCCGATATAACTGCAGGCTTGAAATGCGCGTTTATCTCTTCTTCACAGCGTACTTCGGTCGTTCCCATCCCCTCATGATACTTCGTGTCTGTCTCGCCAGTCGATTAGCCGTCTGAGGGATCATTTCCTCCTGTGAGTCTACCTTCACCCTGTTTGCTCACAATTTTCCGTCTATCCTCCTCTTCCCCCAGCCCTTCTGACTCAGTCCGAAATTTCATGGCAAGCTGCTCCCTGACGAACGTAGCATGAGTGGCACCTCCTCCAATCTTGGTTCTGACGTTGTTCTTTGGTGTGGTCTTGAGTCCTTTGAGACGTCGCGCAAGGCCATGCCGAATAATGTACAACCTGACGTTTGTCATTTCCCCTATCATTTTGCTCTCTTCCTCCTCTGTCGCTTCAACTTTCATAACGAGAGCTTCATATCCTCTGAGAACCCACTTGGTGACAAGATTACTCCTGCCAACCAGAATGAGCTCGATAGGATCATTGAGTTGCTGATCGAGATGGTGGATGGCAAGTGCGCGGAAGTGGTTGGAGTGCCAGAGAGTGGAGAGGGCGAGGATGGAGAGCCATCGGGTTTTTGGAGAGAGTGATGGTCGCAGATGTGGAATGTCTACTGCGTTGTTCGAATTTGTCAGCCAATACCATTATCGACCGAAGGATTTTAGATGAGCACTAACATCGAAAACAGGAGTTTCAGGAACGTTCGGAACTGCTCTGAAGTGACGCCCTCCAAGGCAATCACCTGTCCAAACTGAGGCTCCCTATTGATGGGTAGGTAGCAGTGGGAGTGGAACCACCGGAAGTTTCCACCGCTTCGTCCGAATACTCGCTTCTTCCGTCGTTCAATGCGAAATCACCAAATGCTGATGATGGAATGCTCGGCGCATTCAAGTACGTTCAGCAAAGTAGCGCGAACCAGCTATCAACTGACGTGCGGAACTAGGGGCTTGAGACCCTTCCCGCCCATCCCCGTCTTCGCATACTCATCGCTCAAAGCTTCCTCGTACCAGCGTTCTTGGCCAGTATTAGCATTGGGCTATGGGCATACAAAAGGAAGTCGTCGTCGTCCGTCTGAAAGGGGAGAGTGTATATCAGTAATAATATTGAACGGAAACCCGGTTATGTGGAAGGAAGAAGAGGTGTATTATACGCACCCCTCGAGAATAGATTTCGTCGAGCAGTTGGACGTAGACGTCTCCCGCCCAGACGTCTTTGGTTCCGTTGTCCTAGAAAAAGTGCCACCAGTCAGATCCCTAGCCTTTCTAGCAAAATAGCAGACTTACGACGTCCCGCATCTCGACGCTAAGGTCAATATCGTCTTCGGCGGAAGGCATGGGGATCACAGAGACAAAAGCAAGTTTGAAAGCGAGAAACGTAGTGAGAATGGTAAGAGCTGCAGCAGACAACTTCATGGTGAACGGAACTCCAAAGAACAATACAATTAAAGACCGTTGAAGGTTAGAAGATGAAAATAAAGAGGCAGTTTGAAGGAAAGTGTTTGAGAAAAGCTCAAGCTTAGTCGACCAGCAATAAGCTACTGTCAGTGTTGAATGGGGGTGACTGAATGTATCAAACGTTGCGAGGAAACAAATGAGGGTGCGGTTGGCTAGCTTTATACCTTTACTCTCCCCTCTCCTCATAATCACTGGTTCTATTCTATTCTTGCTCACCTCCAAACTTGTTCGTTCCTCGCAACTGACTTACTAAGCCGAGCCTCGCAATGCAAATCCTTTGTGTGCAAACCGTAAGGTTTGGGGACGGGGAACTTCAAGCCTCTGGCTCACACGCTCGAATTAACGAGCCAACACGATGCACTCGGGACCATAAAAACACCTCTCAATGATTAGACTTGACCCAAACTTTAAGCTTTTAAGACCGACAGATGCGAGTGAGCGCTTCAACGAGATAAAGAAATGCATATGGTTTGACCAGTAGATAGCTAGTAGCGTTAATCAATTCATGATCACAATGCACTGTGCCTGTGTGAGCTTATAGAGGTGAGATGGATTCCAAAGATTGACAGTGCTGCCTCCCGTCTTGCGATGGACTGAGACCAGAGATTGACCGACCGGCAGATCGGAATGAGCATGAGCGCCTGATCCTCTTTAGGCGGCCCATGGAGTTGACACCCGTGGACCGGGGGTTGGGAGCACTCGCCAAGATTCTGGCTCCTTTTAAGTTCTTTGGTACCTCTGAAGCTTAAACAGGACCCATCATCGATCTGCATAAAGCATGAGCTCGGAGTTCTAGCGACGGTCGGTGGCTGTTCTTGTCAAGTGCTACGACGCTACCTTCAATTGAACTGTTTCTCAATAGTACACTGGATCATGCTGATCAGCGTCACAAGCTAGAATTGCAGCTAATGCTGCTACGGAAGCAGGTATTGCGATACGGGAACAATCCATGGTACTGGTCGATGGAGAAGCGTGGAAGAGAAAAAGGTTCGATTGATTTACTTCCTAGACCTCATCGTTACCCAGTTCTGACTGCTGGTTTCTATTGGGACATGAGGCTTGTCCAAGACAGTGGGCAAAAAAGCGAATATCATTCAATATTGGCAAGAATCTCAATGTCGGAGGTAGTACGATGAATAGATGGGGCCTTAGTAGTAAAAACGCCGGCTTTCTCTCCCTTCGAAATTCTTCTACTTCCAGCCGGGCAAAAGTCCCACCAAGCTCTGCACCGCAGCCGCGCCAGGCAGTTTTGGTGCCTCCATCTCCTGTGCTTTCCATTGCCTCTTCAACACTTCGAGCTCTTCTTTTTTCCTGGCTTCCTCCGCTTCTTGCTGGAGTCTCTTTTTCTCCTGATCTTCGATTTTCGCCAACCTTCTCCTACGCTCTTCTCGCGCTTGAGCTTTCTGTTTCTCAGCGTCGATACAATAAAGCTCCTTCTGTACGCGATGCAGTTCTTCCAGTACCGCCTGTTCACGCAGCTCTTCAGCTTTTTTTCGATTCTCTTGCTCGCCTTCTGCGGTTAGACCCCGACTACTGTCTTCTTTTGGATCTGGCGCCTGACTTTCCTCCTCCTTGCGTTTATCCTCTTCCTGTCTCCGTCTTTCAGCGCGGTTCTCCTTTCGCTCCCGCTTCCGCTCGAGCTTCTCTTGTCTGAGTCGTTGGCGTTCATCTTCCTCTGTGCTCACTTCCTTGATTTCTGACGTTGTACTTGCGGCATGCTTCTTGCCAATCGTGATTTCCTCCTTGTTGACCCCATCCTCCCCGTCTGCCCGCACTTCTCCCTTGATCCCGCTTTCTTTCTCGCCTTCTCCGGGCTTCGACTCTAGCTGCGTAATATTGGCTCCAGCCTCCTCTCCGTTGCCATCCTCCACCTGTCCCTTCCCTATCTGCTCCCCCCCTCCTTGTTCACTCTCTCTGTGGATTATGCTCATGCCTGACTCCTTCGCCTCGTTCCCATCTTTATCTCTCCCTTCTTGATACTCTTCGCCAGTCTCGTTGACCTCATCCTCCCCGCCTGCCCGCACTTCTCCCTTTATCCCGCTTTCTTTCTCGCCTTCTCCGGGCTTCGACTCTGGCTGCATAATATTGGCTCCAGCCTCCTCTCTGCCGCCATCCTCCACCTGTCTCTTCCCTANTCTGCTCCCCCCCCTCGGCCCTCTCCTTGTTCACTCTCTCCGTGGATTATGCCCATGCCTGACTCCTTCGCCTCGTTCCCATCTTTATCTCTTCTTTCTTGACCCTCTTCGTCATTCTCGTTTCCGTCCGAGTCGCTGCCCTGCGTTGGTATGCCCACAGGTCCGTTGAACACGACAGTCTCTCTTTCAGACTGTGCGTCGGGCGTTCCCATCTCTCTATGACCCTTCATATCCATCCTGCTAGTGGATTGATCTTCCGAAGTCCCATTTCCTCCTGTGGCCCCCTCTTCATCGTTCTCGCTTCTAATCCTTCGCCTACCCTCCTCCCTCCTGAGCTCGTCTAACTCGGCTCCGAATCTTTTAGCAAATTGATCCCTGACGAACGCAACCTGAGCTTCATGCTCCGCGTGCTCCTTGAGACGCCGAGCAAGACCATGCCGTATGATGTACAGCTTGACACTCGTCTTGTCCCCAATCATTTCGCTCTCGTCCTCCTCTATCGCTTCATCTTTCAAAACAAGAGCCTCGTATCCTCTGAGAACCCATTCGGTGACAAAATTACTCCTGCCGACCAGGATGAGCTCAATTGGATCAATGGACGGTTGATCGAGATGGTGGATGGCTAGTGCGCGTAAGTGGTTGAAGTGCCAGAGAGTGGAAAGGGTAAGGATGGATGACCATTCAGGTTTGGTGAGAGTGACGGTTGTCGATGTCAAATGTCTGTATTTTTTTTCGAATTCGTCAGCCACTGTCGTTCTCCAATTGGCTGAAGCATCAGAGACAGGCACTCACATCGGAAACAAGAGCTTCAGGAATGTTCGGAACTGCTCTGAAGTGACGCCCTCCAAGGCGACCGCCCGCTCACACCAAGGCTCCCTATTGACAGAGGGTGTATCGATAGCAGTGGGAGTAGAACCCCCGGGAGCTTCCACTTCTTCATATTCTTCCGAATACTGGCTCCTTCCGTCATTGGATGCAAGATCGTCTAATGTCAATAATGGGTTGCTCGGCGCATTCAAATATGCGGCATAAAAGTACTGCGAACCGACGATAAACTGGTATCGCGGTACTCTGAAGAGTGAACCCTCAACCTGTAATCACCGTGACCGCGGTATGAGTTCTCAAAATTATGATCTCCTATCTATCACTAGACAACTTACAGAGAATGTCACCATGTCCCAGAAATATGTATCATCCCTCTTGCTTCCAGCAATACTGCCCACCGCAATGGGGCAGTGAGATAACGTACGGTCTTCTGGAAGAATCATCACAAGTCCCAGCCGGATTTTAAGGTCGAGGTTTGAGAATCGTTGCAACAAAGTAAGAGTTAGGATATGATTCGTCGTAGGGGGTTGGGATGCAGCTGATTTAAAGATGACTCGGAGTGATAAAGCTCAACATGAGGACGACTCAATGTCAATGCTCGCTGCGCACACGAGCTGGCGCTGAGAAAGATAACGACCATGAGGCTTGAAACGAGGCCTACCTTCCAGCGATCATGACATCGATGCTCGATACAGCGAACCACCAGTTACAGACAATGCATGATTAGCGAATACAATCCATTTCAGATATAATCCCGGACACATCACGGATGAGGTGAATACTCACCGTCGTCAAATGGCCAACCACGTCCCTTTCCCTTTCATTAATTGTTCCATTCTACCTGACAAGAGCTTTGTACCTTTTCATCACCCATTTAGTGACAAATTTAAAGCCTTCTCTTCTAATCTAAAAGAATCCGATAGGATGGCGATCCATTCGTCATCCGTGGGGATTAGAGTGAATGTCAAAGTCAAAGCTGCAATTAAAGCGCATTTGAGGTACAAGAGGTGAGCAATCTAATGGGTATTATCAAAGGAAATCTCACATGCGATGGGGAAAACAGCTCGAAACGTTCGGAAAGCAGCGGGAGATACATCTTTCAGCGAGCCTTAGTGGTTACTGGCCCATCTTTTTCCTTTGATCGCCGGGGACCTAGGGGCTTGAAGAGCTTCCCAAAGAAACAGTGGCTGGTACCCGGGGCCATCGCTCGAGGCTTCGAGGGCGACTGGATGTTCGAACGCCCACATTTGAACTCCCACTACTCTCGCCTCCCGGTCGCATTTCCACGACTGGACCTTGTCATTTATTCACTCTTCCCTTGGTCTAGTTGATAGCTATCTCAGACTGGAGCTGCTGATAGTTGACCAAACATTTGCTTGAAAAAGACTGTCTGTGGTTCATTACCGTATCGCCGCGATGCCTACCCCTTAAGCGCGATCCTTTTTCAGCTGTTTTTATCTCGTCATTCAATTGGCCACTATTTAAGGCCCATTGAACTTCGAATTCGGGAACGTCGTACCGTAAATCTGGTGAGCTCTCAGATGTTCAGAGGAACATCAATAGTGGCTGACACATTCAAAGTACTTTGTCCGTGATTTTGAATTAATTACACGAAACAGTCTTGGTAATCAATTTACCAGGTGTTGCGATTACTCCATGTATACGGTCACATTGTGCGTGGTGAGGGCGCCGGAGTTTCCTTGTGACTATCTACAGAAGGTATTTAATCTGGTGGAATCAAGCCAGATCCCAACATTCTTTTCCCAAGGACATCGAGCCCAGGCTCTACTTCGACTCATCCCTCTCGTTGGAAAATGGTTTTGAAACTCTACGGCTACCCTCGCTCCACTTGCACCCAGCGTGTGGCTACGACACTGCGCGAGAAAGGGGTCCCTTTCACGTTCGTCCTTGTCGATCTGGTCAAGGGCGAGCAGAAAGCCACAGAGTTCTTGGATAAGATGCCGTTCGGACAAGTTCCCTACATCGTGAGTCGTCGCTCTGGATATTGAAGTTCGATTGAAGGTAAACTGTGTTAACGTTGCCTTGATCAACTACTATACACTCAAATAGGATGATGATGGGTTTATCTTGTACGAGAGCCGTGCGATCGCGGCCTACGTCGCTGAGAAGTACGCGGACCAAGGCACACCTCTCATTCCAAAGGACCTGAAGGCCAAGGCATTGTTCGAACAGGCCGCTTCCATCGAGGCTTTCAACTACAATCCAATTGCCTCGAAAGCTGTTTTCGATAAGATTTTCAAGCCAGAGTAAGCCTCTCAGACATTCTAAAGATATCTACCTTGACTGATCATGTTCGCTTCATTGTTGATTATACAGGTTGACAGGTATCCCAGCAGACGAAGCACAATTTGAGTCGCTTATGGCCGACCTGGGCAAGAAGCTCGACGTTTACGACCAGATTTTGTCGAAGCAGAAGTACCTTGCTGGCGATCAGGTCACCTTGGCTGACTTGTCGCACCTGCCCTATGCCGAGTTGCTTTCGCTGGTTGGGGCTAAAGTCTTTGAAGAGAGGCCGAATGTCTCAAGGTGAGCGATCGGATCTGAACTTTCCTGTTATGTCATCGATTGATATGATTTGCCTCCTATCATTCGAAGGTGGATTAATGAATTGAGAGCTCGGCCGAGTTGGCAGGCTGTAAAGGGTGGTGTCTCTGGTACTGCTTAGGCTTCGAGCTAGGAGACGGGTTTCTCTATCATCAAACAATTAGAAACCTCGTATACACTTGCCACTTCATTCAAATACACAAGTCCACGACATATCAGATCCAATATAACGAATCACCGACACATCATATCTAGTAGAACAGGGAACAGAATATCGATGATCCACTTCTTCCCAGCTTTATTCGTATATTCCTTCCACTTGTTTTCTTCTGAAGGTTGATTTTACGACCAACGTCAGCAAAGATTTGCTGCGTCTGCCTGCCCACTGCTACAGCATGTGGAACCCCGGGTTTGGAGGGGCCAGGTTGGGGCTTCTTGATTGCGTTGGCTCTTAAGAACTCATATGTCAGATATCGTTGCACGATTTTAGCGTCGGGAGCTTACATGTCCTGTCGCGAAATTCTGTCGATGTGCTAGCTGGAGATGCAGGTCATTTAAATCAGCCATCGGGTGAAATGCATTGACAAGTCGGTTACGAATCGACGTACGGAAGCTTGAGACCCTGCATACCACCCCACTCTTCGCAATCTCATCCCTCAAAGTGTGAGCCAACTTACTCGCACCGGCGTTCTTGGGCATATCGCGGCCTTGGAGACCATGCCAAGATGCGGGGGAGTGGGAATGTGCACCGGCACGGGCTACGGGCATACAAAAGAGGTCATCGTCGTCCATCCGAATGTGTGTGCGTCAGTAAGAGTGAACAGAAACACGGCTATGTGGAAGAAAGAAGAGGTGTATAGAATGCACGCCTCGAGAATAGATATCGTCGAGCAGCTGGAGGCCCCGCGCCCAGACGTCCTCGATTCCGATGTCCTGGAGTGTGCCCCAGTGTTCAGACCCCTGGCATTTCTAGGAGAATAGCAGACTTACGACTTCCCGCATCTCGACGCTAAGGTCCATATCGTCTTCAGGGAACCGCATGGGGAGCCCGGAGACGAAAGCAAGTTTGGGAGCGAGTACGGTAGCAACGGTGATGGTTGCAGCAGAGTACTTCATGGTCAACGGAACCCCAAAGAATAATTTGTCGAATAATTGGACGATGGGATAAAAGAGTGGGAAATGAGTGCACGTCGAAGAATAGAGGGTCAAAATAAAGAAGTGGTCTGAGCCAATCTGTCTGTCACAATGACGGACTTCTTTCACGGTCTGCGAATTCCCCTCCTTTCTTACAGTGCCACTACTCTCGCCTCCCCAGTCGCATTTCCACAAACGGACCTTGGCAATTTCTCACTCTTCCCTTGCTATAGCTGATAACCATCTCGGCCTGGCACTTGCTTATAAAAGGCTGATGTGGTTCGTTACTGTATCGCTGCTATGCCTACCCCTTAAGCGAACCTTTTTCGGCCTGTTTTTTGTCTCGCCACTCATTTGGCGACTATTTAAGGCGTATAGAACTCCGAATTCGGGAACGTCGTACCGTAAATCTGATGAGCTCGCAGAAGTTCAGAGGATAATCAATAATGGCTGACACATTCAAAGTCCTGCATCCATGATTTTGAATTAATAATGAAACGGTCTTGATAATCGATGTACCAGGTGTTGCGATTACTCCTTGTATACGGTCACACTGTGCGTGGACCCCGGAGTTTCCGTGTGACTCTCTACAGAAGGTACTTAACCTGGTGGAATCATGCCAGACCCCAACATTCTTTTCCCAAGGACATCGGGCCCAGGCTTCTACTTGAACTGATCCTTCTCTTTGAAAAATGGTTTTGACACTCTACGGCTACCCTCGCTCCACTTCCACCCAGCGCGTGGCTATGACACTGCACGAGAAAGCCGTCCCTTTCACATTCGTCCTTGTCGATCTGGTCAAGGGCGAGCATAAAGCTCCAGGGTTCTTGGATAAGATGCCGTTCGGACAAGTTCCTTACATTGTGAGTCGTCGCTCTGGATTTCAAAGTTTGATTGACGCATAACTGTGTTAACGTTGCCTGGATCAACTATACACTCAAATAGGATGATGATGGGTTTATTTTGTACGAGAGCCGTGCGATCGCGACCTACATCGCTGAGAAGTACGCGGACCAAGGCACACCTCTCATCCCAAAGGACCTGAAGGCCAAGGCATTGTTCGAACAGGCCGCTTCCATAGAGGCTTTCAACTACGATCCATATGCCTCCAAAGCTGTTTTCGACAAGATTTTCAAGCCAGTGTAAGCCTTTCAAGCATTCTACAGCTGTCAACCTTGACTGATCATTTACGCTTCATTGTTGGTATACAGATTTACAGGTATCCCAGCAGACGAAGCACTATTCGAGTCTCTTGTGGCCGAGCTTGCGAAGAAGCTCGACGTTTACGACCAGATTTTGTCGAAGCAGAAGTACCTTGCTGGCGATCAAGTCACCTTAGCTGACCTGTCACACCTACCCTATGCCGAGTTGCTTTTGCAGGTTGGGACGAAAGTCTTTGAAGAGAGGCCGAATGTCTCGAGGTGAGCGATCTGATCTGACTTTCCTGTTATGTTGTCGATTGATATGATTTGCTTCCCCGAATGATTCGAAGGTGGATTGATGAATTGAGAGCTCGGCCGAGTTGGCAGGCTGTAAAGGGTGGTGTCTCTGGCACTGCTTAGGCCTTCAAACAACTAGAAACTTCGGATACACTCACAGAATACCACCCCACTCAAACGCCTTCTAACATACAAGTTCACTACATATCAGATCGAATATAACGAATTACCGATACACCGTATCTAGTGAAACAGGGAACAGAATGCTGATGAACTACTTTTTGCCAGCTTTATTCGCATATGCCTTCCACTTACTCACAGTTTCCTTCTGAAAATTGACTTTATGACCAGCGTCAACAAAACTTTGCTGCGTCTGCCTGCCCACTGCTACAGCATTTAGAATCGCGGGTTTGGAGGGACCAGGTTGAGGCTTCTTGATTGCGTTGGCTCTGGAGAACTTATATCGTTGCACGATTTGGAGATCGAGGGAAGCGTCGGGAGCTTACATGTCCTTTCGCGTAACCCTATCGATGCCAGCCGGAGATCATGTCATTGATATCCGCGGTCATGTAAAGCGTATTCAAGTTGTCAAGTTGGTTGGAAATCGACGTACAGAAGCTTGGGACCCTGCATGCCACCCCCGCTCTTCGCAATGCATCCTGTCGGCTAGCCTGAGATTCTGGTTCTCTTCAAGTTCCCTGATAGAGACGCGCGCGCGTTTCAAGAGGTGAATAAGCGCCTCGAATCGAAGACCGTCATCACGCGTTTTCGTGGTCATTAGATCCGAGGCAAGTCGTACATAAGCGAGTGGACTGTAAGGTATTTCGGGTCCTCCCTGCTAATTTGAGAGAAAGATTAGTTGTTAAGGTCGAGTGATGGACGTAATACACGCAGGTCCCAATTGCATATGTGCCAAAGGTGCTACTAGTAACTAGGACATAGCCTTCAACAATAAAACAACAAAGCCAGGAGATGATATCATACCGAATTTATATCTATTGGTTGCGGCATTACAGCCAACGCCCGGACAAGTTCAAAATACTTGGAGAAATACGTCGAAAGGTGGACCGAGATTCGCAGGTAGAGTCGCGTTGTGCAAGTCCTGATGAACCAGCGCCTTCGCTTTAAGCAGAGGCGTTGTAGGCGGGTAGACTCCGACATATCCCGTTCTATTTCTGTTTATGAGAACCAGGGCCGGGTGATACTATACAGATGTTCCACATGCTTCAATCGCGGAAGACTCAATTCGACGCAAAAGGCACATGAAGATACATAGCCTTCAGAGAACAGAACTCGAGATGGGTACCACATTCTGTCCTGATGATGGCGTGCTTGACACTTGGGGTACATCGACGGAGATATTGACTGCGGCATCACGCGGGCTGGACTTGGAACTTGGATCTAAATTATGTTAATGGAAGTTGTCCAGCAAGAGAGGAGATTCGAGTGTCAGAGGTTTACTTGATCGTGTGCTGAGCAACGAGCACATAGACCGCTTTCAGACCACGGGTGGGAGTGCTATTTAGGCCTTCTCGAGGGTTAGAGATCACGTTGATTCCTTCTTACTTGTGGGTGAGAACAAGAGATGGGATATCATTCCGTTCGCATGAACGTACCCGGTGACTAACTTGAACCCGTCTTGTCACTGCCATTTGTTCTCGAAGGCTCACGACAAGTACTTCGCTACTCCTACCACCCGGGAGCCAGTGCTTCTGAGACAATCATCTCTGACCTTGTTACTCGTCTCTTTGGAAGATGATCAAAGAGGCTGAAAATCTGAGAGCCTTATTTGCCACTATCCATCGAATCCGGATGGCTCTGTACAAATTTCTCTACTACGATAAACCTTAATTAGCTCAGGGTCAACTTCAAACCGTTTACTTGTCACGGATTTCACTTTTCCGGAGGTCAGGAATTTGCTTCCGACTTGCACGTTTGGACTGCCGAGTTCGAACACGATGGAGGAAGGTTATTTTCAAGCAGACCTTGATTACCTTGCGATGGGCTACTTGGCTAGGCCCAAATCTATACTGACAGATCCGAGCGAGATGAAGAAATGCGTTTGGTTTGGTTTGGCCGATAGCCATATAGTGCATTATCAGCACGATGCACCGCGTGGTTCTTTGTACTAAGAGGCGTTGTTCCTACAGCATACATACCAGGTCTCGCCACCTCCCGACTCAATCCAAGTATTCGAGCGACAGATCCGACTAAATGAGCGTTAGTTAGGGCGAGCGCCTATTCATCATCAACGCGCCTCGGGGACACTGGACGTCTTGGTTAGCCTCAGCAGGCACACCCGCATATTGCACAAGGTGATCGATCGATCGAGAGGCGTGATCGAACAAACGCATTTCAGAGCACGAGGACTGATTAGGTTCTAGGGACGCATTGTGCATGCCTGAGACCCGGCAAATAAGCGCTTTCACGATCAGGGGGCCACATGGGGTCCACGCGTCCGCCGCGTGTCCAGAGTGCGTGCAGTTCAAAATCAGGCTAGTAGATATTTGGAAACCCCGAGTTACGTTTTCTATGATGTTCCTTGTAGCCGAGTTGGAGTGATAGACTGGACGGGTGCTCCACATGCACTACAACAAATCAAATCAATTCGCGCAAAAGGTACACATACGTAGATGTATACGTACACAGCCTCCAGAAAACACTGAAGGTGAGAGAACTCGAGAACCCGAGATGAGATGCGTACCAAAACCTTCTGTCCACCTTATGTACAACCTATCTTTGGTCGATCTATTTTGGGGTATGTCGACGGAGAAAACACGGGTTGGGTGTGTCTAGCCTGAGCAAAAAGAGGGGACTGAGGTCAACAGTTCGATCGCTCAAATGATGACATAGTAGATCAGTTTGCCACAGTGCCAGGGACAATGGCTGTATGGGCTTTTGGGGGCTGGAAGTCTCGTGTGTGTTTATCCTTTCTTAGTGGATGGGAAAGCGAAATGGAATTCTGGGTCCGTTGAGGTTAACGTGGCCAGCGGTCTTTCGCCTTTATCGCTCTGGTGTGGGGCCCGTTAAGGTCAATCTGCGCAGTGGGTAGAATTAAGTTTTCGCCTTTCTCACTCTGGTGTGTTTGGTAGTCCAATGGTAAGTGTCGTAACTTGTAGTCCTGCTACCGAGGGCTGGATCTTTAGACAATAATCTCCGTCCCTATTACTGTTCGTCAGTCTTCCTGGCAGATAACTGATGGTGGACGCCGTCCATTGACAGATGTGGCCTGACGCTTGGGCTGGTACATGAGTGCCTCGAGTGCCGGCTCTCAGATCCACAGGCACTGTCAGGTTCTGTCTGGTATGCGGTTTGTCAATGTTTTTCTCAACCAACAGAGAGACTTTGGCCTGGGGCGGAGAAACGACTCATGGAACTATCAACGTCTGCTTGTAGGACCGATTCCTTGGACGGTACAAATGGTACCTGTTTTAGAAAGAATATCAGTATTGTGGAGAAAGTATTGAGAATGAACACGGTCCTGGGCTAACCTTTCTCCGACTATGTTGGTCGGGGGCTGTGGGATAAGATCTAGAATGACGAGAACATCCCGCGCCCTCTCGAAATTTTAAACTTACAGCAGTCTAGTAACACGATAGCATTCCCAGTGACTTGACCTTGGCTCTCATTTTCTCATCTGGTACTTACGGTCACTCTGGAAGCTGCCTGGCGGTGAATGCTATCTGATGGAAGAGGCCGATGAGAACCTAGCTGCCTGAGAGCCTTTGGACCTTTTCCTTGGGTCAGAAGCTTTTGTCGCGGGAGAGAACTGGCGACGTAACTACCAGCACCTTGTAGGACGTCCGACTCTCTGGAACGGTACAACACGCCAAGGGTCCAAGCATACCTTTTGAGTGAACATTGATCAGTTTTGTGTTGAACATTTAACACGGTCCTTGGCTAGGCTTTTCTCCGTCTGTATTATTCGGGGACTGTAGCGGAAAATAAGACAAAGTGAATAGCCTTTTCTAGAGTTCCTCCTGTCAGGATTTTTCAAATCGCCGGTCACTGACATGTCTTGCCATTCCAGGATGGACAGACGGACCGGACCGTCTGATAGACATGTGTGGTCAACCACTCATGGTGTAGTGAGTGAGTAGTAAGTAGCTCTATCGCCCATCACATCCTCCTGCCTCTAGCGCGGTCTCCTCACCCAAGTCTCGTCCCAGTTGCATTCGCAGCAACGCCGGCCATCGGGGATTGATCCACAGTGACCACGCGCAGGTTCGTTTTGATCGGGAAATTGGCTCCATTTAGCTGGGTTCCTGGATTGTGATCGGGTTTGTAGTTGTTACCTATCATCCGTTCAAAGACCATCCCCTCATTCCTACCCTACCCCACACCCACCAGCCGACGACGCCCTTATACCCCTCCATTCGGTAGCAGCCGCGGCGCCGACACGGAGCAAAGCGAGCGAGAATGGATCACACAAGCAACTACACCGACAACAACTACAACAACCCCCCTACCTCGTCGTCGTCAACGTCGTCCACACCTTTTGCCAACAACCTCCCCCCACCGTCCGAGCCACAGCCTTCCTCGTCTTCATCGTCATCCCAATCGCCCTTCAGTTTCAATGCCTTCGAGAGTGGTGGTGCCGAGGCCTCCACCTCGAGACCCTTCGCCTACCCGTATTCTTCTGCACCGCCGCCGCAGACCTCGTCTGGGCGTCCGACGACGAGCACCGGGCTCCTAGGACGGCCGGGCACTGCGAACCCCAATCCGTTCAGGCAGCAGGCCTATCAGGCTCAGTATGGGTTTAATGCGGATCCAACGAGCTCCTCCCCCTCCCCTCCCTACTCTGCGAGCGACGCTGCGAGTCCGAGTCCGATTTCGTATGCTAGCGGACCGCCACCACCTTCCTCAAGGAGGAGGGGTGCGTCGAGGAGGGGGCTGGGGTCTGCCGCTGGAGGTGGACCCGGGCACCACCCGCAACAGCACCAACAGCACCAGCACCAGCAGTTTGGGATTCAGGAAGAGGAGGACGAGTATGATATTGATGAGGAGGAGGAAGAGGAGAGTGAGGATGAGGATTTGTTCGCGTTCTTGCCGCCGTCGACGGCGGACCAGGAGATGGAGAGGCAGAGGGAGCTAGAGAGGCAGCAGGTGCTGCAGCAGCAACAGCTCTTACAACAGCAGCAGCAGCAACGTGAAGAACCTGAACCCACAGCGACTACGGCGTACCCGTCTCTGCAGAGATCGGCGTACGAGCCTCCGCAGAGTCCCCCGTCTACAGAATCGAACTCGGGCAGTCGGATGGGGACGAGCGCGGGAGAGTTTAGAATGAAGAGGCTAGACGGTGCTGCCCGAAGGAGCGGTGAAGGAGAAGTCCAACAAGAGGCTCCCGGCTCCCCTCTTGCGCGGAAGAGCATCGAGCGGGAGGAGAAGAGGAAGAGTGGAGGCGCTGCGAGCCCACGGTCGAGCCATGACCACGCACGCCCACATCAGCCACGGGCCGGCGTGGACAGAGAGAAAGAGGCGGACGTCACGGACGTGGACGAAGACGCCGAGAAGCTGCAGAGACTAGGAGAGAGCAGCTCGGTGCTGCCCAGTCCTACGCTCGTCTCTGTTCCTGGTCCTCCCAACCCCCCTGCAGCAGCGGAAGCAGAGTCTGAGCAGCAGTTCCCCAGGCATTGGCAGCACTTCCAGCCGAACCCCTCGCGCTCGAATGCTAATTCGGGACCTTATAGAAGGCATAGGGAGTACCATTATAACCTTGCGTACCCGCAATACGCACACTCTACTGGCGTCAACGTGAACCCTGGGGCCGCCAACAGCTCTCTCCCGCCCCCGAGTACGGCTGGGTCGGGGTACGCCGGTGCCTCCTGGGGGTACGGTGGTGACTACTCCGACATGGAAGAGCGAAGACGTAGGCGGGAGGAGGAACGAGAGAAGATCAGGCGGAAGCGCGAGGAAACTACTGCAGGGCACCCCCGCCAGAGGCGTAAGCGCCGGAATGCCGCGAGCTCGAGGTTGGGCACGGCTGGGACGAATGCTACTGGGGAGAGTGGCCCTGGGGATGCGAGGACGGGGACGGCGGGGAGTGAGGGATATGGGGCGGGGAGTGAATACACAACGAGTTATCAGAATCATGGGAAGGGGAGGGTGGAGGACGATGAGAGCTTTGACATGGATAAGAAGAGTGGGATTCTTGATGAGGGGGAGAGTAGGGATTTGGAGTATGATGAGGAGTATGATGATGGGGATGGCGTTGATAGTGAAGAGGGGAGTATAGAGTGAGTGGTATTTTCTCTTTTTTTTCGGACCTTTTTCTTGGTTATGAGTTTTCCTCCGTCGCCATTCTTTCTTTCACGGTCATTTGTTTGTCTTCCAATGGCTGCATGTGCTTCCTGAATTCTTATGGGAGAGTATGCTTAAATACGGGGAGGATATGGGGACCCAAGGGCACACACATGTCTAGGCTCTTGGCATCCTTTTCACCTCCCCCGCCTTTACCGCCGCCTTCGCCTGTACTATCTCCCCCTCTGGCTTATATCTCTGCTCCCACTTTTCTCTTTAAAATACCGGACACCGTCACTGACGTCTCGCCACTCTGGTGTTGTTTCTTCCAGGATGGAGTTTGACCTTGACGCGATCGAGGATGAAGATAGTCCGTACCCCGAAGTCCGCGCATCCGTCTCCAACATCGACGATCCCGACATGCCAGCCATGACCATCCGGATGTGGGTCGTGGGCCTGTTTTTGTGCATGATCTCTAGCGCCTGCAACGTCTTTTTCAATTTCCGGTCACCCGCTCCGTCTATCGTGCCCCTCGTCCTCTTGTTGATGTCGTACCCTATTGGCAAGTTCCTGGCATTTACGCTCCCGATTACAACCTATAGGATTCCGCTGCCTTACATTCCGATGAGATTGGTGCCTGCTTCGGCGCCGCGGAGTGTTATGCGGGCGTTGAGGCCGTTGACGTTCCCCCATGCGATCGAGTTCAGTTTGAACCCCGGACCGTGGAATATCAAGGAACACGTCCTCGTCTACATCATGGCGAACGTGGCTGTGGGCAACCCGTATGCTCTCAACGCCATCGTCGTGATGGACTTCTACTACGGGTACAAGCCGGGGTATTGGTTCGGTCTGGTGTTGGTGTTGGCGACGCAGTTGACGGGCTTTGGGTTGGCGGGTTTGTGTAGGCGGTTCTTGGTGTGGCCGGCGAGTATGGTGTGGCCGCAGAACCTCGTGGCGTGCACGCTCCTCAATACCCTCCATGCCGAAGACGAGGATGATGGGATTGGGATGTTGGGTGGGCCGACGATCATCAATGCTGACGGGACGGCTGAGGACNGGGGGTGTCAGGCGGAAGAGGGGTATGTCCCGCTATAGGTTCTTCATTTGGACAATGGGGGGCAGCTTCGTTTTCTTCTTCTTGCCGGGTTACCTGTTCGAGGCGCTCAGCTTCTTCTCGTGGGTGTGTTGGGCGGCGCCGGATAACGTCAAAGTCAACCAACTGTTTGGAGTGAGCAATGGGCTGGGGATGAGTATCTTGACGTTCGATTGGAGTCGGATTGCTTGGATTGGGAGTCCGTTGATGGTACCCTGGTGGGCGGAGGTGCATATCTTTGCTGGGTTTGTGCTGTTCTATTGGATCATGACGCCAATTTTGTACTACACAAACGTACGTGTTTTACCCACTTCTTTTCTCTTACCTGTCGTGCTGATCTCGTCTCTAGTCCTGGAAACTCGCCCACTTCCCGATCAGTGCAAACGGTCCATATGACAAATTAGGCAACCGATACGATATTTCCCGCGTCGTCAAACCCGACGGGACATTTGACAAGGCAGCGTACGACGACTACTCGCCTCTGTTCCTCCCAGCTACCTACGCCGTCACCTACCTCCTCGCATTCTGTCTCTCCACTTGCGTCATCGTTCATACCATCCTTTACCATGGAAAGACTCTTGTCAATGGTTTCAAGAAGATGAAAGTGGAGAACGACGATATCCATGCCAAGCTTATGCGGAATTACCCCGAAGTCCCCGATTGGTGGTATGCCGGTGCATTCTGTGTGTTCTTTGTGCTTGCGATCATCGCGGTGGAGTTTTGGGAGACGGGCGTGCCTATCTGGGCGCTCCTGCTCAGTGTGATCTTGCCTGTAATCTATATCTTGCCAAGTGGTTTCATTTTTGCGATGACGGGGCAGGGTGTAAGTGTTTTCTCCTCTTCTTTTCAGGTGCTTTTCGGAGAATTGGATGTGCTGACGATTGGGTGTCCAGATCAACCTCAACATTCTCGCGCAAATCATCCCAGGAACGCTCTTGGCGGGTCGACCGCTTGCCAACATGATCTTCAAGGCTTACTCTGTGCAAACCCTTTCGGCAGCAACGTCGTTCGTCCAGGACTTGAAGCTTGGTCACTACGTCAAGGTCCCGCCGCGAGCTACATTTTTGGTGCAGCTTGTGGCTACGGCGCTGGCTGGGTTTATCCAGGTTGGGGTGAAGCAGTGGATCTTTGACCATGTGGATGATATCTGTGACCCGTATCAGAGTGCTCAATTGACGTGTCCGCAGAATCAAGTGTTCTATACTGCTAGCGCAGTCTGGTGAGTCCCTTTCTCACCGTTCTCTCTATGGATGTCTTCCTGACTTCCATGGTTCTCCTCGCCCTACAGGGGTCTCATCGGACCAACACGTCAATTCGGCATCGGTTCTATCTACCATGGGCACCTCTACGCCATCATCGTCGGCGTCTTCCTCCCTGTGCCATTCTGGCTCTGGCGTCGCCGCTATCCGAACTCGTGGGTCAAGTGGGTGAGCACACCTGTCGTTCTGAACGGTGTGAGCTGGATACCGCCAGCTACGGGGATCAACTATAGCAGTTGGTTCATGGTTGGCTTTATCTTCCAGTATGTTGTGAGGAAGAGGAACTTTGCGTGGTGGAGCAAGTTTAATTATGTGTTGAGTAGTGCGTTGGATAGTGGTGAGTGTTTCTCCTTCTCTGGGGCCTGGGGTAGTGTGCTGATAATGACGCTTTGTAGGTACTGTCATCGCTGTCATCGTGATTTTCTTCACGTTGCAATTCCCGAAAGGAGGAATTCAGGTGAAATGGTGGGGGAATTCGATATACCAGAACAGTGCGTCTTCTCTTTCATTTGCCGTTCGCTGGTTTTTTGCGATGACGAGCTGACTTTGGTTGTGTTATTAGCGGCCGATTGGACCAATAGGCCGTTGTTGCCGATTCCTCCTGGTGGAATTCCGGTGTAGGCGACGACGATGTCGACGAGAAAAGGTCATTAAATTGTTATGTATTTTTCGCCAGAGGTAAGTACTCTGCCTCCACTTGAACGTTTGGACTGACGACTTCGAACACAGTGGAGGAAGGGTATTTTCGACAACGCCTACCTGGACCGACAGAAAGGGGGCGCTTCTGCGAGATGCATTTGGTTTGGTTTAGCCGATGACCATATAGTGTGCATTATTAGCACGACGCACTGTGTCCTCTCTGCGCTAAGAGACGTGATTCTTACAACGTGGATACCAGCACGCGCCACCCCCCCGACTCAAGCAAAGTATAGCCCGCCATATTCCGACTAAATGAGCGTTACTTAGCACGAGCGCCTATTCACCATTAACGTACCTCGCGGACAGTGGCCGTCCTAGCTAAGCCTGAGCTGGTATGCTAGCACATTGCACAAGGTGGTCGATCGATCAAGAAACGCGATCAATCAAACGCATTTCAGTGCACGAGGACTGATTAGCTAGAGACGTATTATGCATGTGTGAGTCCCGGCAAATAAGCGCCCACGTTCAAGAAGATCAGGGGGCGGCATGGGTTCCATGTTTCCGCCGCGTGTCCACAAGCGTATACAGTTCATAATCAGGCAGAGTTACTTCTTTAAGTATATGATGTTCCTTGGAGCCAAGTGCCATTCCACATGTTCGATAACAAATCTAATCAATTCACGCAAAAAGATAGTTACGTTGGACGTATACGTACATAGCCTCCAGAAACGCTGAGGATGATAGAACCCGGGATGAGATGCGTACCGAAAATGTTCTGTTCACCTTATCATTAGTGCAGAACATCCACATAGTGTCTACTGGTTGACGGTGCGAATCCATGAAATCAAGATCGCGATGGTTGAAGGAACAGATGGTGGGAGTTCTGACTAGCTATAAGAAGAATGGTCTCGAGAATGCCGAGTACAAGTGATATTGCATAAGTAATGCACTATCTTGGCCTCAGGCCTCAGGTAGGGTTCAGAGACAGTGTATGATACAAAAACTTGGTAATTTTACAAACGTTACTAAACAGAGCGTAGGACAACAAGAAAACCCTGATCGAAATTACTGCGGTATGCGAGGGAAATGGAACGGAGGGAGTCCTTTACAAAATCGTGATACTTTTTGGCGCCTGAGGTGTCGACTTGGGGAAAATGACGATAAATACGACAGATTTCAAGAAAGGAGGAAACTATGACGAAGATGATTCAAAGCGAAATGTAGTGGAAAAGAAAACACGAAAGGGGATCTTTAAGAAATTGTGATCTTCTTCGGCGCCAACTCAGGCGTCGATTTGGGGAACGTAACCGTCAGGACGCCATCCTCCACGGACGCTTTGATTTCCTCCTCCTTCAAACCCTGTGGAAGCTGAAGCGTCCTCGAGAGTTTGCCGTACCTGCGCTCCCGAATGGCATACCCATTCTCGTTGTGCTCAGAGGATAGCTTGCTCTCGGCTGAGACAGTAAGACGCCCGTTGTGCACGTCAATGCTGATATCCTCTTTCTTGAGACCTGGGAGCTCGAAGGTGGCGGTTACGATATTCTTTTCGGCGTCTTCGTGCAAGTCCATCCTGTACATGGTTGTTAGATTGGGAGGGTAAAGGGTATGAGAGTAAAAAAAATACTTACCTAGGCTTGAAGTGCCTGACAGCTCCATCACCTCCTTCACCTGTACCTCGGCGCTGAAGCTGACCCTCGTTCCCATTCGAGATAGGTCGACGGAGACCGAGGGCTTCGTCGAAGATACGGTCGATGTCGTAGAAGGGTTCGTAGAAGAAGACGTTGGACATGATTTTAAGTAGGTAGGGGGATAGGATATCTGAGGTGGTGAGAGTATTAGCTTGAGAGTTGTTGTCGACGTTCAATTCTGAGGATCTAAGACAACGAAGGCTTAAGGCCTTTTATACCTTTAGCATGATTGAGATTGCAAAGCGAAAGAAAATTCGAGATTCTCGAGATGACATGAGACGCATTCACAGAGTTGCATTCTTTGTCGTCCAGGAGTTTCGACAGATTTCGACATGACGGTGGAAAGAACGACGAGAGCACTCGCGGCGTTTCTGGCACTTTCGATTTGATCGCCGGCGATCATAGGGGCAATTACCCGAAATTGGAAGTGGATCGTGCGTGTAATCATGCCACCAACCTGGACCGGTTACTGGTCTAACGCCAACTCTCCTTCGGACAAAAGCCTTTCTCTTGAACCTGTAGGTAAGCTTCTTTGTCGACGTCTATTTCGCTTAACCATATGTTGCCAATCCGCTTCTAATCATTGCTTGTATCTGATCCTCAGCTACTTGGCTAGGCCTTACTTTACTGTGCTCTCGAATCTTTTGACACTGCAGTGGCCGGACTTGCACCGACATTCGTCTTCTCTTTCCCCTTGGTCAGTTCATTTAACTTGCCTCATAATAAATTCGGGCTTCGACGAATTGTCTCCGAGAGTATAGACGCTCACCTTCTTCATCCTGTCTCACCCGAACTCTGGAACCTGTCAAGTCCAGAAAGTCGATGGGGTCGCTTGTCCGCGTTTCACCACTCACCGTTCACCTTGGCCGGTACGGTTTAAGGGTAGGAATCCTGTGCCAGAATCAACCAATTCCTTCTTTGTAGCCGTACTCCAAAAAAATACGGGATACACTTGCTAGCAAGCTGAAGCTGAGTAACCTCGCTCCACTCAGACCCCAGCTTCGAGGGTCTTGTGGCTCGAAAAAGGAGAAAAGAGGTTTGCTCACTCAATTTTCAAGTCTCTCAATAGCATTGTCCGTTCATGAACCCCACGGGTCCCCATTTACTCAACAACCTCATCTTTGTTTTCTTCGCCTTAGGGCTCTTTCCCTTTAGGTTACCCATCGGCTTTTTGAGACCTACGATTTGGCATACTCATTGGGATAGGATTCTTGTTGGCTTGGCGGTTTGTATCCGACTTGTTAGTTTCTAGCCCAGTGTGCTGCAATTGAAGCTTGATTGCAGTGGCTGGGGATCTACGGCTGCGATGGTCGCTTGGAAGAGGACGCAGAAGTGGAGTGTCATGAGTATTGATCCATATCCATCCTTAGTCCCGGCATTCTCGTCTCATCTGCTAACTCAAATTTCTTGTGTTAATGATATTTCTGAATCTTAGGTTGTGCTTCTATAGTAACCGTCTTCGTTTTTCTCGACGTTGAATTAACCACCAACGGATAGAGAGGAACAAGCAGGGGTCTATGGTACTTCTTCGACCGGGACAGCAACCACACCGTCGCCGATGTCACACGAAGTGCAACTAACTTCCTCTCCCGTCACCATGCCCTTTCTGACGTGAGGATATATCTGCCGGTCTCAACTGCCCACGACGCCCCCTTCATCACTCAAATCCTATTAGGCGTCTTGCTAGAACCCAAGCCCATGTTTACATACACCCAACACTGCTTTTCCACCCGATCTTCCCAGCTGTACACGTATCCTACATCAATCCGACGATGAGGACGTACACTAACGAAGCCGACCCCGTCTTAGTAGTGCACTCGAGCATTGCAGTTTCCGCGGATCCTAGAGACCCTGCAGAATCCATGTAGCAGTTCAAAGCGGCTGGTATGATCCCGGTCAGCCTGATTATTCGAGGTTAGGAGAGTAGTTTAAAGGGTTAATGAGGCTTGAGCCCGGGAGGCTGTTTGCCCCGCTATTCAGATGGCGCAGTGACCCTACCAACGGTACCAGCATGCGAGACGGAGTCTTTGTCTCTAAAGAATATCTTCTCGCTCAGACAGAAAGATAATTAGGTGAGTTGGGTTCTCTATTACTATACTTGAGACGTTCAAATACATCGATGTGTTCACAGTCATGACTAGAGAACATTAACATGGATCATGCCACAAATCTAAGTTAAAGTGCTCCGAATCATCGGGTTGCTCCTCATCTTGTTTCCGCCGGTTGCTCCCCACTCTATCGGTGGCTCCACCTCTATCGCCAGAGGCTTACCTGCGCCTTTACCGTCAGTGGCCCCTTCCACTCTCTCATCCGTCGCTGGTCCTCCTCCTCTTTCATCCGTCGCTCCACCTCCCTTCTCATTTGTCGCTCCTTCTCCTCTTTCACCCGTCTCTCCTCCTCCTCCTCCTTCCGCCGCTCCTCCTCTATTTTCATCAGTCTTTCCTCCTCCTCTTTCATCTGTCTCTCTTCCTCCTCTTTCATTCGTCTCTCCGCCTCTTCTTTCATCCACCTCTCCTCCTCTTTCACCCGCTGTTCCTCCTCTTCTTTTAACCTCTGCTTTTCCTCTCGATCATGCATTAGCCGTTCCTCTTCAAGCTTCTTCTCTTCTTCCATCCGCTTCTCTTTAACGGACATATGAGCCCTTTCCATTTGTCCCAGCGAATGTATTTCTTCACAGAATCTTGTAGCAAGAGAGTCAAAGCACCGTTCATGTCGAAGGATATACAGGCGAACTGTTGTCAGATGACCAATACGCTCGCTCTCATGTTCGCTAATACACTCTGGTCTAGTGACCAGGGACTTGTAGCCCTCTGAGACCCAATTTGGCACGTACGCCGCCCGACCGAGAACGATTCGTTCGATGGGATCATCGATCTGAGGGTCAAGGTGCTCTTTCGCGAGCCTGCGAAACTCGTGGAAGTGCCAAAGAGTGGATAGCTCGAGGATAACGAGCAATTCATCCTTTGTAAATTGCAAAGTGGTGGACGTCGTATGACTGTAGGAAAATGGATAATCAATGATACGTATCTCGTGAAAGTACGAGCATTACGCACATTGGGAACAGCAATTTGAGGAAAACTCGGAACTGTGAGGCAGTAGCTCCCTCGAGTATGACTGGAGCCTCGTCACCCTCCTTATCGCTCAAATCGGTGGACCCAAGCTTCTCGGCGAAGTAGGTAGATCCGATAACGAACTGATATCGGGGCACCTTGAAGATGGTCCCTTCAACCTTAGGCAAGGAACGAATCAGGCTTTAAGGATAGTCAGATCTGTAAGTAGAGAGCTCACCGAAAATTTCACAGTATCCCAGTAGTAGATCTCATCTCTCTCTTGCTCAGCGACGATGTTGGTGAAGGCGGTCATCGGCTTTGAGTTGTTTTCTTCCACAACAGTAGGCGCTTGTATGCCACAGTCAGTCTCCGTCGATATCATGCACCAGGGGTGTGACAGATCAGTCATGCGAGAGTGCAGCAAAATTTGGAGCAATTTTATGGACGCGGTAAGCGGTTGACAAGAGACTATGGGCAGACGCTTTGAACTGCTTCTCAGGAACGAGGCAGAGCAAGTTGAACTTCCGCCCGGCATTACCCGAATTGTGGGCGCCTATCTAAAATTGGTGGCTCGATCGGAATTTCTGGGGGGATTTTTCAAGATCTCCCTGACACTCCTAAGGGTCTGCGATTAACTGTTTTTTAGTCAGACATCTTTTAATTTTTTTATTTANGGGGGGGCAGGGACCACACTATTGTTTGGAGGCATTTAACTACGATGAGGACATGGCTCAACGCGCAGTTATACTCTTCAGATACCGTTTCAATCTTGAGCTGATGCAGACCCATAAGGTCAGAAGAATTAACGATCCTCAATTTCCCCAGTATGTTTCTTTTTCAACCTTTGTCGACATTGCTCTTCATCACCTTCATTTTGAAGACGAAGAAAACATCCTGCTTCTGGAGAGCTTCATTGATAACTACACTCAAATTTCTGAGCTTCGCCATCGCTTTCGACGGCATGTATTGATCCCATA
Organism: Candolleomyces eurysporus; assembly: GCA_027579435.1. Taxonomy (NCBI): domain Eukaryota; kingdom Fungi; phylum Basidiomycota; class Agaricomycetes; order Agaricales; family Psathyrellaceae; genus Candolleomyces; species Candolleomyces eurysporus. The sequence continues at coordinate 25,373 of JANBPK010001216.1, read as the reverse complement.
GCTTTCTTTTCTAATCTTAACGAGGCTGTGAAGGGCGGCGTCACTGGTACTGCTTAGGCTTCAAAGTTCGAAGACAGTGATCACGCGTTCTCGTGCTCGTTAGCTTCCAGGCAATTTGTATGTAGGTGAGTGACTCTGAGGTATCTAGAATGCCCTGTGCGAGTTTGAAAGAAAGTTTACTTGTTGAGGTCGAGTGATAGACGGAGCCGGATGCTGCGCATTCTCTAACGACGCAAGACTCAATTGCGCATGTACCAAAGGTGCTACTAGTAACTAGGACATAGCCTTCAACAATAAGACAACAAAGCCAAGAGATGATATCATACCGAATTTATATCTATTGGGTGCGGTATTACAGGCAGTGCCCGGACAAGCCCAAAGTACTTGGAGAATCATGTCGAAAGGTGGACCGAGATTCGCTGGTAGAGCCGCGTTGTGCCGCAAGTCCTGACGATCGACTGTAAATAAAGTTACTTGAGTTAGTAACTTTATCTAACTTTCCGCCTGCAAGTTAGGGTCTCTAACGTGGCTACAATTGGTTGTTTTCCACGCAACTGGCCAAGTGAACGTGTCGCCGGTGCTGGTGAAATATATCCATAATGCCGCCTCGTCAAATATCGTGCTGGAGCCGGTAGATGTAGGCCAGGTAACATGGTGAAAACGGGAGAAAAATGCAGGGTTTGTTGAGGATTCGCTGATGGGACCAAGCCTCCGGGTGGAACGGGACGAGGACGAGGATGAGGAGTTCCAGGTGAGATGTGATGAGGAACGACGGAGCTCACGGGGAAGGGCAGGCAATGGTCGCGAGCCAGGAACAATCTCTGCGAGACACAGATCTGTTGTCGTCGTTGGAAAGCTGAACGACTGAGCACTGGGAAGTTTTGCGAAAATAGGGGAAGTTTCTGGGGTAACCTTGATGATGGTGGACCTGACAACTCGCCTAAGTGCTCCAACCGTACCCTCCAAAGGTAGGACACGGGTATCCACAACACCTGGAATTGACGCAACGTAACCCTGCTCGTACCTAGTGGGGGCCCGTACCAATCATCCTCCGTTTGCGTTCCTCTCTAGATCCGACAACGAACATTCAACCTCATCTCCTAAAGCTCCGTGATAGGCAAATATAAAAATAAGGTTATCGTCTCCGGCTGTCCCTTCCCATATGAAAGCGAGCCACAATGGCTGTGCTTCAGCGCGCAAGCTGGGACTCACCTAAGACCCACCCAACATGCCCATTTGGCGAAAAGAAAATACACAGCTCAAGTTTACTTGTGCTAACTTGTATGTAGCTTGATCTTAGCTTAAGTTAACATGCTCTAACTTGGTCTAACTTGAATGTTAACGTGAAGTAAACGTGTCGGGGAAAGATTTACTTAAGCTGAAAAAGTTAGAAAAAGTTAAATTAGTAAGGGAACAAGTTACGTGCACAAGTAACTTTGTTAACCACCCTGACGATCCAGCGCCTCCGCTCCGCATTCAGCAGCTCAAGACAAGGTGTTGCAGTTGTAGCGGGTAAACTCCGAGATACTCCGTTTTGCTTTGGTTTATGAGAACCAGGGGCGGGTGATACTGTAGACATATGATGTGATATGCTCCGATCACAATTCAACGCAAAAGGTACATGAAAGGTACATAGCCTTCAGAGAAGCGGCAGAACCCCAGATAGGTACCAAACTCTGTGCTGCCTTTATGCTTGACACTTGGGGGTAGGTTGACGGAGATATTGAGTGCGGCATCACGGGGTGGCCTGGGCTTGGACTTGGATCTAAATAATGTGATTGGAAGTTGTCCAGCAAGAGAGGAGACTCGGGTGTCAAAGGTTTAATTGCTTGCTGTGCTGATCACCAGACCACTCTCGAGCTACGGATGAGGACCTGAGTGCTATTTGGGCTTTTGGGGGGCTAGAGATCGCGTTGATTCATTCTTGTTTGTGGGTGGGAACACGAGATGGGATATCATCTCGTACCCAGTGACTAACTTGACTCCGTCTTGCCACCGCCTTTCGTTCTGGTGTGTTTCCAAAGGTTAATGACAAGTACCTGTTGTGACCCATAGTTACTCCTGCCACCCGGGAACCAGTGCCTCTTAGACAATAATCTATGTTACCGTTACTTGTCTCTCTGGAAGACGACGGAAGAGGCTGAAAATCAGGCTACCGGAAAGCCTAATTTGCTACTACTAATTGAGTCCGGTTTGCCCCTGTTCAAACTTTCATGAATACGACAGACTTTATTACTTCGCTCAGGGTCAACTACAAATCGTTTACTTGTCATGAATTTCTCTTTACCAGGGGTAAGTAATTTGTCCGACTTGCACATTTGCACTGGTGAGTTTGAACACGATGGAGGAACAAATACTTTCAACGACACCCCACTTTGCAATGGCCTACCTGAAGACAGATCTGAGCGAGCGCTTCTACGAGATAAGAGATGCATTTGGTCAATGTACTACTGCGTGCTTCTCTGCACCAAGAGGCGTATGAGCGTTAGTTGGCGCGAGCGCCTATTCGTTGTGAACGCGCCCCGCGAACGCTGGTCGTCCTAGCTAGCCTTAGCAGGTACGCTAGCACACACATTGCACAAGACGATCGATCGACGAATCCAGAGGCGTGGTTCAACAAGCGCATTTCGTTCGGTGCACGAGGACTGATTAGGTTGGGACACCCGCGAGAGACGTACTGTGCGCGCCTACTTTCGAGATCAAGGGGGCTACATGCTCGACGTTTGTGCAGTTCATAATCAGGCAACTATCAGACATCTGGAAACCCCGAGCTACATACTTGTTCCTTGGAGCCAGGATGGAGTGGAGTGATAGATAGACTGGAAGGGTGCCATTTTCCCTAACAATAAATCTAATCAATTCGCGCAAAAAGGTACATACGTTGACGTATATGTACGTGCATAGCCTCCAGAAAACACTAACAGAACCCGAGATGAGATGCGTACCAGAAAACCGTTCTGTCCGCCCGCCTTATGTACAACCTGTCTTCCAAGGGTCGATCTACATATGGGGCATGTCGACGGAGAAAAAACGGGTGGGGGGTGTGTCTAGCCTGAGCAAAAAGAGGAGGCTGAGGTCAAGCGTTGGATCACATAGTGGATCAGTTTGCCACAGGTGCCAGGAACGATGGGTGTACGGGCTTTTNGGGGGGCTGGAAGTCTGGTGTGCGTTTATCCTTTCTTAGAACGCGAGATGGTGTTTATTCCGGGCCCGTTGAGGTTAACGTGGCTAGTGGCTCGAGTCCGTCTTTCGCTCTGACTCGTTAAGGTTAGTGTGCGCAGTCTGGACGTCGAGCGACATGTAGCTGGTCCTGCTATCGATAATCGGGGGCTGCGTCTGAGACAATCATCTCTGTCCCTGTTGCTGTTCGTCAGACTCTCTGGCAGGTGACTGACGGTGAACGCCGTCTATTGACAGATGTGGCCTGCCGTTCGGGTGGCATGGTACTCAGGTGCCTTAGGTACCAGCTTTCAGATGTCTAGTATGCCTTTCGTCAGTACTCTCTCTTCAATGAACACAGGGACATTGTTATGGGCACAGAACTGACTGATAGAACTACCAACGGCTACTTCTAGAGCCGACTCTTCTGACGGTACAACACGTCAAATGCTCACGTCGTCCAATTCACCCGTTTTTGAATGAAGATTGATCAGACTTGTGCAGCAAGAAATGAGAGCGAACACGGTCCTGGGCTAAGCTTTCTCCGTCTATATTGGTCGGGGGCTGTTGGATAAGAATAACGAGAACATCCCGCGTCCTCTAGGAATTCTTCAACGTATACTAGTCTAGGAACGCACACACACATGCACACCTGACCTTGGCTCTCATTTTCTCAAGTACGCGGCATATGTCCGAGCTCGACGGTCTGTCCCTAGTACTTGGAGGTGGATGGTGTCTAATGACAGCGCCTGGGGAAGGGAACTGGACGATACAGCATGCCAAGGGTCACTTTCGTCCAAGCATTCACCACTTTTGATCAAGCTCGTGGTGAACACGGACCTTGGCTTGGCTTTTCTCCGTCTGTATTAGTCGGAGAAAAAAAAAAGACAAAGTGAGTAGCCTTTTCTAGAGTTTCTCCTGTCAGGATTTTTTCATATCGCCGGGTAACAGTGACATGTCTTGCCATTCCAGAATGGATTGTCTGATAGACAACCATTCAAGGCGTTAGCAACTATCCTTAACGCCACTGGCATCCTCCTGCCCCTATTCCCTGCTTGGGTGTCCGTCAAGCAGCGCTCCCGCCCCCTTGCGGTCCTCGTTCGCAGCAACCCCGGCCATCGGGGATGGATCCACGCGCCGGTTCGCTCGATTGATCGATCGATCACGACCCGAGCGAGCCAAGCGGAATGGGAATGATTGGCTCCATTTAGCAAGGGGTTCCTGGACTGTGATCGGGCTTGTGGTTGTTATCGTCCGTTCAAAGAGTTCATGCGGGGGAGTGGGTTGGAGTGGCAGCCAAGTCGAGGCCTACCGCCGTCTTGAAAAGTACCATTGTACATGGAACTAGTCTAGGGACAAGGCGAAAGCGAATAAGGAATATTAAGGTTGGGCGTTACGTTGTCATGGACTCGGGCGATGGTGCCTGAGAAAAATGGAAATTGAATGAACGGCGGGAGGATTTGATGAGTTGGCCTGGTGCGAGCCAGCAGTCTTCTCCCTCCCCTTGCAGCTCCCCACTCTGTCCCTTTACCCTCCTCCTGTTGAAGCGAGGTTTATCCTTGTCCAGACCGGAGATTCGTTTCCAGCGCATGGTGTGCCTGTGGTGATAATAGCCGTGTGCGCTCTACGTTGATCAGCCCTTCATCTTTGCAGGTGGGTAGCACACTTCTCGTGCCTTGCTGGTATTGTGCTCACCATTGGCCGTGCTCCTCCAACCCTCTGTCGGACTGTGAAACGTGTTTTCGACTCCGCGCACCTTGCTCGGTCGCTTTAATTCCCCTTCTCACTGTCTGTCCGTCTGCCTGGCTATTTTTCTCACCCTTCCCTGCCCACCCTTGCACCCCCTTTACGACCAACGACGACGACGACCTGAACACCAACGAACATTTCCGACGATCCTCGACCCTGTCTGCTTCGCGCGCGGATTCGCTCCTGCCACTATTGCCTAACCAGGGCAGAAGGCTGGCTGGCTGGCTGACCGACTCACCGACCCACCCCATCTTCCCTACCCTACCCAGCCGACGATACCCTTATACCATCCATTTCCTATACCACTCCACTCGGTAGCAGCAGCGGCGGCGACACGTAGCAAAGCGAGCAAGAATGGACCACACAAACAACTACAGTAACAACATCTACAACTACACCAACAACGACCGCCCCACCTCGTCGTCGTCAACCTCGTCGTCACCCTTTGCCAACAACCTCCCCCCACCGTCCGAGCCCCAGCCCCCCTCGTCCTCATCGTCATCCCAATCGCCGTTCAGCTTCGACGCCTTTGGGAGCGGCGGTGGTGCCGAGGCCTCCACGTCGACGCCCTTTGCCTACCCGTACGCCTCTGCCCCGCCGCCGCCGACCTCGTCTGGGCGTCCGACGACGAGCAGCGGGCTCCTGGGACGGCCGGGCACCGCGAACCCCAATCCGTTTAGGCAGCAGGTCTATCAGGAGCAGTATGGGTTTAATGCGGATCCCACGTCCTCTTCTGCCTCCCCTCCCTATTCTACGAGCGACAATGCGAATCCGTATGCGAGTGGGCCGCCGCCGCCTTCGTCGAGGAGAAGGGGTGCGTCGAGGAGGGGGCTCNGGGTCTGCCGCTGGAGGCGGACCCGGGCATCACCCGCACCAGCAGCAGTTTGGGATTCAGGAAGAGGAGGACGAGTATTACATTGATGAGGAGGAAGAGGAGAGCGAGGATGAGGATCTGTTTGCGTATGTGCCGCCTTCGACGGCGGACCAGGAGATGGAGAGGCAGAGGGAGGCGGAGAGGCAGCAGGTGTTGCAGCAGCAGCAGCAGCTCTTACAACAACAACAGCAACAGCGACAAGTGCCCGAACCTACAGCGACTACGACGACGTATCCGTACCTGCAGAGATCGGTCTATGAGCCTCCGCAGAGTCCACCCTCTACAGAGTCCAACTCGGGGAGCCGGATGGGGACGAGTGCGGGAGACTTTAGGATGACGAGGCTGGATGGTGCTGGCCGGAGGAGCGGCGAAGGAGACGGCCAGCAAGAGGCACCCAGTTCCCCTCTTGCGCGGAAGAGCACCGAGCGGGAGGAGGAGGAGCGGAAGAGCGGAGGCGCTGCGAGCCCGCGGTCCAGCCACGACCACGCACGCCAACAACAACAGCAGCCGCGGGCCAGCGTGGACCGCGAGAAGGAGAAAGAGAAAGAGGCGGCGGACGCCACGGACGTGGACGACGAAGACCCCGAGAAGGTGCGGAGGCTGGGAGAGAGCAGCTCGGCGCTGCCTAGTCCTACGCTCGTCTCTGCCCCGAACGCTCCCGCCAACCCTCCAGCGGAGCCCGAGCAGTATGCCAAGCACTGGCAGCACTTCCAGCCCAACCCCTCGCGGTCCAACGCGAATTCGGGGCCGTATAGAAGGCATAGGGAGTACCACTATAACCTTGCGTACCCGCAATACGCGCAGTCGACTGGTGTCAGCGTGAACCCGGGCACTGCGAACAGCTCGCTCCCGCCCCCCAGTACGGCCGGGTCGGGGTACGGCGGCGGCGGTGCGTCGTGGGGGTACGGAGGGGACTATTCCGACATGGAAGAGCGGAGACGCAGGCGCGAGGAGGAGAGGGAGAAGCTGAGGCGGAAGCGCGAGGGTGCTGGTCTGCACCAGAGGCGGAAGCACCGCAAGAGCCGGAACGGTGCGAGATTGGGCACGGCTGGGACGAATGCGACTGGGATGACTGCTGCGACGGGGGGAGAGCGGCCTTGAGGATGGGAGGACGGGGACGGCGGTTAGTGAGGGGTANTGGTGCGGGGAGCGAGTATACGACGAGTTATCGGGATCATGGGAAGAGGAGGGTGGAGGATGATGAGAGCTTTGATATGGACAAGAAGAGTGGGATTTTCTATGAGGGGGAGAGCAGGGAGTACGATGAGGATGATGAGTATGATGATNGGGGATGGGGCTGATAGTCGGGAGGGTAGTATAAAGTGAGTGGTATTTTTCTTGAATGTTTGCGTTGGGTTTTTTTTGTTTTTTTCCCCGCTCTGCCTCGCGCGAGTTGTGCTTCTCAGAGTGCACCGCGACCATTTACGTACGGAGTGCGACGGGCCGACCGACGGGGCTTCTTTCGCCTTCGCTTCGGGCTTGCTTTGCGATATGTCGGTTTCGTTCATTCGTCGCCGTTCTTTTTCCTTTCTTTCCGTGTCGACGGCCTTTCGTCTTTCTTCATGCGCTTCCTGAATTCTATGGGGGAGGCTGCTTTAAATACGGGGGGACCCAGGGACACACGCATGCACCATCATGTCCAGGCTCTTGGCGTCCTTTTCACCTCCCCCGCCTTTACCGCCGCCTTCGCCTGCGGTGTCTCCTCCCCCGCTTGCCAGTCTCCCTCCTGNCCTCCCTCCTMAATNCTCTGCTYCTCGCTTTCCTCTATGAAATCTCGAACACCGTCGCTGACGTCTCGCCACTCTGGCGTTGTTTCTTCCAGGATGGAGTTTGACTTTGACGCCATCGAGGATGAAGACAGTCCGTACCCCGAAGTCCGCGCGTCCGTCTCCAACATCGACGATCCCGACATGCCAGCCATGACCATCCGGATGTGGGTCGTCGGTCTGGTTTTGTGCATGACCTCCAGCGCCTGCAACGTCTTTTTCAATTTCCGGTCACCCGCTCCGTCCATCGTGCCCCTCGTCCTCTTGTTGCTGTCGTACCCTGTTGGCAAGTTCCTGGCGTTTACGCTCCCGATTACGACCTATCGGATTCCGCTGCCCTATATCCCGGCGAGGATGGTGCCTGCGTCCGCGCCGAGGAGTGTTATGCGGGTGTTGAGGCCGATGACCTTCCCCCATGCGATCGAGTTCAGCCTGAACCCCGGACCGTGGAACATCAAGGAACACGTCCTCGTCTACATCATGGCGAACGTGGCCGTGGGCAACCCGTACGCGCTCAACGCCATTGTCGTGCTGGAGGTGTACTACAACTTCAAGACCGGGTACTGGTTCAGCTTGGTGCTCGTGCTGGCGACGCAGTTGACGGGCTTTGGGTTGGCGGGGATGTGTAGGCGGTTCTTGGTGTGGCCGGCGAGTATGGTGTGGCCGCAGAACCTCGTGGCGTGCACGCTGCTCAACACCCTCCATGCGGAAGACGAGGATGATGGGATTGGGATGTTGGGTGGGCCGACGTTGATCAACGCTGACGGGACGGCCGAGGACGGGGGTGTCAGGCGGAGGAGGGGGATGACCCGGTATAGGTTCTTCATTTGGACGATGGCGGGCAGCTTCTTTTTCTTCTTCTTGCCGGGCTACCTGTTCGAGGCGCTCAGCTTCTTCTCGTGGGTGTGTTGGGCGGCGCCGGAGAATATCAAGGTCAACCAGATGTTTGGAGTGAGGAATGGGCTGGGGATGAGTATCTTGACCTTTGATTGGAGTCAGATTACCTGGATTGGGAGTCCGTTGATGGTGCCTTGGTGGGCGGAGGTGCATATCTTTGCTGGGTTTGTGCTGTTCTATTGGATCATGACCCCAATTTTGTACTACACGAACGTACGTGTTTCTTCTGCTGCATTTTCTCTTACCCATTGTGCTAATCTTGCGTCTCTAGTCCTGGAAACTCGCGCACTTCCCAATCAGCGCCAACGGCCCATACGACAGGTTCGGCAACGCATACAATATCGGAGGTGTCCTCAAACCCGACGGGACTTTCGACGAAGCAGCGTACGACAACTACTCGCCTCTGTTCCTTCCAGCTACCTACGCCGTCACCTACCTCCTCGCATTCTGTCTCTCTACTTGCGTCATCGTTCATACCATCCTCTACCATGGACAGACTCTGGTCAATGGTTTCAAGAAGATGAGGGTGGAGAACGACGATATTCATGCCAAGCTTATGCGGAATTACCCCGAAGTCCCCGATTGGTGGTATGCCGGTGCATTCTGTGTGTTCTTTGCACTTGCCGTTATCGCCGTGGAGATTTGGGATACCGGTATTCCCGTTTGGGCGCTCCTGCTCAGTGTGGCCTTGCCTGTGATCTACATCTTGCCGAGTGGTTTCATTTATGCGATGACGGGGCAGGGTGTAAGTCTCTTCCGTTTCATCCATGGGGAGTTTTGGCGTACTGATAACGCGATGCACAGATCAACCTTAACATCCTCGCGCAAATCATCCCGGGAACGCTCCTGCAGGGTCAACCGCTTGCCAACATGGTCTTCAAGGCGTACTCTGTGCAAACCCTCTCTGAAGCGACGTCTTTCATCCAGGATCTGAAGCTTGGGCACTACGTCAAGGTCCCGCCGCGCGCTACGTTCTTGGTGCAGCTTGTGGCTACGACGATGGCTGGGTTCGTCCAGGTCGGGGTGAAGCAGTGGATCTTTGATAATGTGAAGGATATCTGCCAGCCGGGTCAGACGGCTCAGTTGACGTGTCCGCATAATCAGGTTTTCTACACTGCTAGCGCTGTCTGGTGAGTCTCTTTCTCCCCCTTCGCCTGTTTCAGGGATGTCTTGCTGACGAGGCATCGTCCTCCAGGGGTCTCATTGGTCCCACACGTCAATTCGGCGTCGGGTCGATCTACCACTGGCACCTCTATGCTATCATCGTCGGCGTGTTCCTCCCTATACCGTTCTGGTTCTGGCGTCGCCGCTATCCGAACTCGTGGGTCAAGTGGGTAAGCACACCTGTCGTTCTGAACGGTGTGAGCTGGATCCCGCCCGCTACGGGGATCAACTATAGCAGTTGGTTCATGGTGGGCTTTATCTTCCAGTATGTGGTGAGGAAGAGGAACTTTGCGTGGTGGAGCAAGTTCAATTACGTGTTGAGTAGTGCGTTGGATAGTGGTGAGTGTCTCTTCTTCTTTGGGGTTTGGGTAGTGTGCTTATAACGACGCTTTGTAGGCACTGTCATTGCGGTCATCGTGATTTTCTTCACGTTGCAGTTCCCGAAAGGAGGAAAACTTGAGGTGAACTGGTGGGGGAATTCGATACACCGGGACAGTGCGTGTTTTTTTTTCCGTGAACTTTTGTGCGATGGCGAGCTGACTTTGTGTTGTGCTATTAGCGGCCGATTGGAAGAATTTGCCGTTATTGCCGATTCCTACTGGTGGAATTCAGGTGTAGATGTCGACGACGTCGACAAGAAAAGCTGCGGTTGGGCGTTTAGGAAGAAAGAAGCAGTATCGAAAAATGAATATAGCGCTCACCGTCGACCGACCATCTCTTCGTCTCTTTATTTATATTGGTCTTATTACTTGTCTCATATATCATATTACCTTTGATTATTTCGATAGGTTATACTCCTCATACCGTTCTTTACAACTGTCTATATCTCTTTTTTCCTCTCTATCCTGTACAACGAATAGTCTGTCATCTTCATCTTCATTTTACCATTGAWTTTTTTTTTTCTCATACANTTTTTTTTCTCTCTTACGGCTCCGTGTTGTTTCTTTTCTCTCTCTACAACTGGACACCAGACCCTCGAGCATTTTTTTTTATTCGGTGTATATCTTTTTCAGTCGGTTTGGTAGTAGGGTAGTAGCAAATAGTATATAGATGTCTTTTCATTTTGTTTTTTTTTTGTCGGTAATAGCCTTGCCACATCGTTGTATCTCTCTCTCTCTCTGACGTGTCTGTCTGTCTGTCTGTCTTGTCTTTTCTCGTWTCATCKTTTTTTTTTACATACATATATACTTTTTCATTGAGTCTGTTTTGGGTTTTGGATTCTTGAGTANTTTTGAGAATTTGATGAATAAAATTTCCTTCTCAACTCGGACTTGTTTGGACGTCAACGTTGCAGCCTGAGAGGTGCTTGGCGGTTACCTGTACGTGCCCCCCGATTGCTTGTTTTCGTCTATTGCATACTCTTATCGATGTATATGAGTCTAAGCGGTACCGACGGCACCGTCCTTCACGGCTTGCCACGATGGGCGAGCTCTCAGATCACCAAGCCACCTGCATGCAACACGTTCGCAGTACCTCCGTAAGTTGCTGAGAGTACTGAAAGGGGGTCGCAAAAGGCCGGGACCACGTTCCTCCTTGTAATCGAGGGGAGGCTCGATCCCTCTTACTCGATGAGCTCGAGAGAAGCAGGGACCAGGGGAAGAAGCTCAGAAGGCAGGTCGGCGTGTCAGTTATCATTGAGAATCTGTTTAGCTCGAGCAGTAGTCTCCGTTGCTGACCTAACGACAACAGATGATAGTCGATCTGTTACTCGAGCAGCAGTCCAATGAAAATCTGTGACTGAAGGCGAGCGGAGCTTGAAATGCCTTTCTGAAAAGGCAACATTTGGATCCTGGGGGCCTGGCACAAACCTACCACCATCCGTCATGTATGAAGACCCAGAAGAGGACTCCCACATGGACTACGAGGACAACTCGTTCTCTTATTTCCAAAATTCGGAGGTCAGCACGCAGCAGACCACTCACCAGTTGACGCGGCCTGCCGATCGCGATTCACATCTATGGGGTTATCTCCAACCGGTCAACGATAAACTATCGAGAATCGACTTCTGGCGCGAAGAACGCCAATATACTATTGGAAGAAACACCAAACTTAACAACATTGTGTTCGCGGGGTCCAAAGTTAGTAAGTATATTCCTGTTCTACAGCTAAAGCTACCGAGTTCAACGATCGTCGTTGTAGGCAATCGACACTGCGAGATTACATGGAGTGCAGAGGATACCGGCGGGACTGTTCTGGTGCTCGACTTATCGAGCAACGGCACCTTCGTGAGTGCACGATCCGTCTCTGAATTAATATATCGCGCTCATCATCCCGCCTTGACCCGCTAGATCAATGGTCAAAAGATTGGAAGAAGTCAGACTCGTATTCTGAGAGAAGGCAACGAGATTGCCTTCGGCACTCGGGCAGCTCAACCCGAATCTCCCTTTGAAGACTATCGTGCGTTGCCACTGCCACCCCATTTTCACGATTGTTTCGTTGACTTTGCTTGGTCCCAGGGTATATTTACCGGCACGTTGCCGGTGGGCCTCCGACTACAGGTCTTTACGCTTTCTACGATATCGGCACAGAACTGGGCAGAGGACCGTTTGGCACGGTTATGAAGGCTGTCAACCGAGAGACCGGTGTTTGGTATGCGGTGAAGATGATCACGGACAAGAATGCAGGTCGCGGCGGTGACCAGCAGGGCCAAATCCGGAATGCCGCTATTGCTCGTGAAATCAACATCATGGAAAGGCTCAAGCATCCCAATATCTCCGAATTGAAGGAGGTCTTTTTGGAGGAGAACGGCCTAGATATCAGTAAGTTTTTTTTGCCCCATGAAATCATTCCTCTCGTCATCCAAATTAATCTTCCCCATCCAGATCTCGTTATTGAGTTGGTTGAAGGTGGTGACTTGCTCGAGTATATCCTCAAGCGAGGCGGATTAGGTACGTATTACTCCCAACTTTCAAAAATGAGATAGTTCGGCTGATCCTGTTCCCGCAGGCGAGGACAATGCCAAACACATTACGTATCAGATTTGTGACGCTCTTTCTGTAAGTCGTCTTGCCTCGTCTGCCGACCTTGCTAACAGCATGTGCAGTACATCCATTCGCAGGGCATTACTCATCGAGACCTCAAGCCTGAGGTATGTGAGATTCCGCTTTTTTTGGTTGGAACATGTCTCATGTCGTTCTTAGAATGTTCTTCTAACAAAAGATAAGCCTCCTGTGGTCAAAGTAGCCGACTTTGGTCTGGCGAAGATCGTCGACAGCGCCACCATGCTGCGAGTGAGTNTTTTTTTTTATTTCCACTTTCTATTGAGGTTACCATCTAATTGTATGTAGACGATGTGCGGCACACCAACTTATTTGGCCCCTGAAGTTGTGAAGCAAACCGACCAACAGGAAGGCTACGACAACTTGGTCGATAGTTGGAGTGTCGGTGTGATTGTCTTTTCGATGTGAGTGTCTACCTCTGAACAAGCGGAACTCTCCTGACACGGGGTTTGGTTTTCTAGGTTGACTAATGCTAGTCCCTTCATTGAGGACGAGAATCAAACGAATATCCTTGCCCGTATCACTGAACGCCAGATCGACTGGGCAACGCTACAAGCACAGCATATATCCCAAGATGGTAGGGATTTACCTTCATCCTCGGTACACGGACTTCTTTTTGACTATGCGCTCTCTCTGTGTTAGCTTTCGATTTCATCGTTGCACTTTTACAAGAAGATCCAACGCACCGCATGGGGCTACAAGAAGCGCTAAACCACCCATGGCTTAGTTCCTACCTTCCGGCGTCGGATATTAAACGTGCGCGTGACGAACGGCCGATGGGAAACTTTGCTGTTGGTCAGAAGATCTCACGGCAGAGGAGGGCGGGATCGGAGGAAACCGGTCTGGCCAATGGTATGTTTCTTTTTCTGAATTTGCTGCATGTCCCAGTCTCATTTTGGTCCTAAGTATCATCTATGCCAGAATTTGAAAGAGAAGATCCAAATCAATGGCCAGAGGGTGTGGTCTACCGTACTGCCTGTTTTGCGGCGAAGGATGCCTTAAACCACTTGGCAAAGCGACATCAAGAATTCAGGGACAATTTTGAATCACCCATCGTTGCCCTAGCGGGATTTAACGAAGGGTTTGTTCACAATGGCGGAGGTTTACTTCAAGAAATACACATTTTTCCTGTAACGGAGCTGACTTTGGAGGCCTCCACCCTGGTAAAGGTTGGAAAGCTCTCAGCGCCATTCCCATCAATGATATTCCTGCCATCTGGTAAAACCTACTGTCCGCCATGGTACGACGCCAACGGAAATGCCGTTTCGCCGGACATTACAACGTCCTTGACCATGTGCAGGTGGCGGTCTACTGATGCAATGGCCAAAGGGTTGTCCGTGTCCTCAAAGCCGTCTGATCCTGAGGACGTGCCGATGGATGATTCAGGGGGTAGTGGACAAAGGGCAGGACAAAGTTCTGATTTCTCAAGACCACCGGCCGGTGTGACTGGCACCCCAACCAATGCCATTGAGCACCGTGACGAGGCGGCAGAGTCAGGCGAAGGTGACACCAAAACAGATTTTCATCCAAAGGACGATGACACAATTGAACGAATTCGAAGGATGACCTTTTGCGTCCTGGCGATTGTCCACCAGCCCAACAGCAAATTTGTACAGGAACTTCAAATGAACGGTAACCTAACTTTTCCAGTAACTTATGTCGTTCATTGGCATCTTATCTATAAGCTAATCCGGAGTTGCAGTGTACGCCAGCAAGGAGTAGTGCTCAGGTGAAATTCGAGCGCATGGATTGCTATTCTCGCACCGAAACAATCCCCGAAACGGTTCAATTCCAGTATTCTCAAAACTGTCTGAAAGTCTTGGTCGATACTGCCGATCCTTGTTGGGAATCTACCAAATATCAGCCAAAGGCAACAACTAGATCGGAAGACACAGAAAAGCGCGTTGAAGGGGGTAAAGCAAGTCGCCAGATTGCCCAAAAGAATACGTTGTCGCTCGATCTCCTCAGATCGAGCTTCGGTTTGGAGTACACTCAAACGGGGGAAGAGTCGACGTCGACTGAGCGGGTGTATAAGAGAGATCAAATCAAGCAGGATGAGAGGCAGGGTGTGTTTCGTTGGGATTTCCTCATTGCCGAGGAGAATGCTCGTGCACACGGCGTGCGGTTGGCCGATCAGCATTTGCCACTGGTCGAGATGGAGTATAGAAAAGAGCCGAAGGTCAGAAACCCAGGTCAACTGATCGTCGAGGTCTCGTCGTTTTGGACCCTCGAGAGAACAGACATTGCAAAGAAGTCATCCAAGACACTCGAGGGCAACCAATGCCCACTCCTTTGTTATTCAAATCTATGCCAGGATGTCTGGTTCGACCTAGGGGTCGTTGACGCCGATGCTAATATCGACGAGCATTATAATGCCACCCTCGTTATCAATGCGAATGGGGAGGAGCACTTGAAAAATCTCTCGGGTAACATTTATATCCCAGCTAGTACCAACATACATAAGTAGGCATACAAATTGAAGCATGATGCTCTGGAGGAGAGCCATCAAATGTAGCCTTGGGTGCTCGCAGTAATCATAACTTGTTCTGGCTGTTTTTTTTTTTTTTTTTTNCAAGCCTTGCCATCCTGGATCCACAAACCCCAAATACCAGTGATTCTTGAAGATAAAAAGGAAAGTTGATGATTATATGTTACCTGTAACAGCGTCGGGATGGATGACAAGCGAGGCCTGCATCCAGAGTCTGAGCAGCGGTGGCAGGTCAAGCCCCAACGTCTTCGTCTCACATGATTCCCTTGTCTTTGCCTCAATAAAACAACGCCTCATGGCTCCACAGGAAATCTGGATTGTGATCGGGTTTGTAATAGTGTTATCGTCCGTTCAGAGACCCACCCAATCATCCCTACCCTCCCCCATCCACACTCACCAGCGGATGATACCCTTATATCACTTCATTCGGTAGCGGCGGCGACCGTATCAAAGCGAGCAAGAATGGATCACTTCAACAACTACACCGACAACCACCGCTCCACCTCGTCGTCACGTTTTGCCAACAACCCCCCCACCACCATCTGAGCCACAACCTCCTTCGTCCTCATCGTCGTCCTAATCACCGTTCAGTTTCAATGACTTTGAGAGTGGTGGTGCCGAGGCCCCCAAGTCGAGACCCTTCGCCTGCCCTTATTCTTCTGCACCGCCGCCGTAAACCTCGTGTCTAGGCGTCCGACGACGAGTACCGGACTCCTAGGACGACCGGGCATTGCGAACCCCAATCCCTTTAGGCAGCAGGTCTATCAGGAGCAGTATGGGTTCAATGCAGATTCGACTCCCTATTCTGCGAATGACGCTGCGAGCCCGAGTCCAATTTTGTTTGCTAGCGGACCGCCGCCCTCTTTGAGGAAGGGGTTGGGATCTGCTGCTGGAGGTGGACTCGGGCATCACCCGGACCACCAACAGCACCGGAACCAGCAGTTTGGGATTCAGGAGGATGAGTATCATGTTGATGGGTATTATGTTGATGAGGAGGAGAACTTGGAGAGTGAGGAAGAGGATTTGTTGGCGTACTAGCCGCCGTAGACGGTGAAGGAAATGGAGAGGGAGGTAGAGAGGCAGCAGCGACAAGTACCTGAACCTACAGCGACTACGACGTACCCATCTCTGCAGAGATCGGTGTACGAGTCCCCCGTTTACAGACTCGGAGTCGAACTCGGGGAGTCGGATGGGGACGAGTGCGGGAGACTTTAACATTACGAGGCTGTATAATGCTGCCTGAGAGAGGGGTGAGGGAGACATCCAGCAAGAGGTACCGGGCTCCCCTCTTGCCCGGAAGAGTGACGAGCGGGAGGAGAAGAGGAAGAGGGGAGGCGCTGCGAGCCCACAGTCGATCCACGACCTCGCACGCCAACAACAGCCACAGACCAGCGTGGATAGAGAGAAAGAGCCATCACAGACGTCGACGACGAAGACGTAGAGAAGCTGCAGAGACTAGGAGAGAGCAGCTCGGCGCTGCCCAGTCCTACGCTTGTCTCTGTTTCTAATCCCTGCAGCAGCGGAAGCAGAGTCTGAGCAGCAGTTTTCCAAGCATTGACAGCACTGCCAGCCTAACCCCTCGCGCTCGAACGCTAATGGGACCTTACAGAAGGCATAGGGAGTACCACTATAACCTTGCGTACCCGCAATACGCACAATCTACTGGTGTCAACATGAATCCTGAGGCCGCTAACAGCTCCCTCCCGCCCCCGAGTACGGCGGGTCGGGGTACGGTGGTGACTACGCCGATATGGAAGAGCGAAGACGTAGGCGGGAGGAATGAGAGAAGATTAGGCGGAAGCGCGAAGAAGCCACCGCAGGGCACCTACACCAGAGGCACCTTCTCAACTCAGACTTCTTTGGACGTCGGCGT
Organism: Candolleomyces eurysporus; assembly: GCA_027579435.1. Classification (NCBI taxonomy): domain Eukaryota; kingdom Fungi; phylum Basidiomycota; class Agaricomycetes; order Agaricales; family Psathyrellaceae; genus Candolleomyces; species Candolleomyces eurysporus. The sequence goes on along the minus strand of JANBPK010001216.1, from coordinate 8,404 downwards.
TGCAGCCTCAGAGGTGCTTGGCGGTTACCTGTACGTGCCCGCTGCTGAATGAATTCGTAGCGCTTCCCTCCTACGAGTCAATTCCCCGACTGCTTGTTTTCGTCTATTGCATACTCTCATATGAACCTAAGCGGTACCGACGACACCGTCCTTGACGGCTTGCCACGATGCGCGAGCCCTCAGATCCCCAAGCCACCTGTACGCAGCATATTCGCGGTTCTCTATGAGTATAAAAAAAANCCAAAATACAAAATTTGAAGGAAGGCATATCACGTACCTCGCCACGTTCGGCCTTTCCTCGATAACCTTGGTTCCTGTGTACGGAAGTGCCTCAGCGTACGGCAGGTGGAACAGATCCGCCAAAGTGACTTCGTCGCCAGCGAGGTACTTCTGCTTGGACAGAATCTTGTCGTAGACGTCGAGGTTCTTCGCGAGTTCCTTGATTTGGGACTCGAAGAAGGCTTCGTCTGGTGCGAGACCCGTCATTCTAATAGTTTTTTTTTTTTAAAAAAAAGGGCAAATACGGTCAGTCAATCGGTCGATGGCGGATAGGTGGTCACACCAAAGAGTGGGGACGCACGCAGGCTTGCTTATCTTCTCCTGTGCGGCCTTTGAGGCGTAAGGGTCGAAATTGGCAGTCTCGATGGAGACGGCTTGTTCGAACAGCGCTTTGGCCTTCAAGTCCGTTGGGATGACAGTTGTACCTTGGCCGGTGTACTTCTTTCTCTTCGATGTAGCGCGCGATAGCACGGCTCTCGTATAGAACGAAGCCATCGTCGTCCTATTCGACAATCAACACCATTCGGCTGTTTGAAAGGGGGAGGAAATGGCTACTCACGATGATGTATGGAGTTTCTCCGAATGGGTGTTTTTCCAGGTGCACCGGAGCTTTCTGCTCGCCAGTAGCCAGATCGATGGTCACAAACTTGAAAGGGACCTGCTTCTCGTGGAGGACGACAGCCACGCGCTTAGAGCAGGTGGAGATAGGGTAGCCGTAGAGTGTCAGAACCATAGTTTAGAGGTATGAAGATGGCTCGGAGGAAGGTCTAGAAAGCTGAGAGTTGAAGGATTTGGTTCTGAAATTCTGGGAGACTTCCGCGAGCTTTTATACGTGCAAATCCAGCAAGATGAATTCGTTTAATTTGACGACGTGAGAGGTATCTCTCGGATAGGTCGGCTCGCTACAGCAGACACCACAGGGGAGAGTAGTATTCGGATGTACGACGACACAAAGAGCCGCAAAGACTCAATGAGAGCGAGTGGGGTAATCGTAATACTGCATACTAATGGCCCAGAGACGAGTTTATGATTATCAATCGAGTCTTTCAGTCCGTTTTTACCGATCAATGTGGTGAATTTCTAAGCCATTGATTTGTTGTATTTCTCTATGAACGCTCGGTGGCAGGAGTAGCGAAGCCAGAAATCAGGGCAATACTGAGTAACAGCGGATCACTTGGCGGTCGACGTCTAGTTTAGATGGGGCACCGAGGTGTAGAAACATATGCGTGACTTCAAGAGCCGTGTCGACCGGCAAATTCAATTAGAGAGAACAGAGAAAAGAGAATGCTTGAAGAAGATACCATGTACCGTCGGAAGGCGCCATTGACTTTCGAAGAGCGACCAGACTCGACAGATTCCAGAGTTCGAGTAAGACAGAATACGAAAGACGAGCGTCAATATTCTCAGAAACAATTGGTCGAAGATCCGGGGCTATTAGAAGTCAAATTGAATGGTCTGACCAAGGGGAAAGAGAAGACGAACGTCGGTGTAAGTCTAGCCACTGCGTCTCACAAGATTCGAGAACGCAATGAAGTAAGGCCTAGCCAAGGAGCCGAGGATCAGATACAAGCGATGATTAGGAGCAGATTTGCAACAAATGGCTAAGCAAAATAGACGTCGACAAAAGAGTCTACCCGCAGATTCAAGAGAACGGTTTTTGTCGAAGGAGAGTGGTAGCATGATTACGCGCACGGTCCACTTCCAATTTCGGGCAATTGCCCCTATAATTGCCGGCGATCAAATCGAAAGTGCCAGAAACGCCGCGAGTGCTCTCGTCGTTCTCTTCCATCGTCATGTCGAAATCTATCGAAACTCCTCGACGACAAAGAACGCAACTCTCTTGTTCTGTGAATGCGTCTGACGTCATCCACATATTCTCGAATTTTCTTTCGCTTTGCAATCTCAGTCATGCTAAAGGTATAAAAGGCCTCAAGCCTTCGTTGTCTTAGATCCTCAGAATTAAACGTCGACAACAACTCTCAAGCTAATACTCTCACCGCCTCAGCTATCCTATCTCCCTACCTACAATAAATCATGTCCAACGTCTTCTTCTACGAACCCTTCTACGACATCGACCGTATCTTCGACGAAGCCCTCGGTCTCCGTCGACCTCTCTCGAATGGGAACGAGGGTCAGCTTCAGCGCCGAGGTACAGGCGAAGGAGGTGATGGAGCCGTCAGGCACTTTAAGCCTAGGTAAGTATTTTGTTCATTCTCATACCCTTTACCCTCCCAATCTAACAACGATGTACAGAATGGACTTGCACGAAGACGCCGAGAAGAATATCGTAACCGCCACCTTCGAGCTCCCAGGCCTCAAGAAAGAGGATATCAGCATTGACGTGCACAACGGTCGTCTTACTGTCTCAGCCGAGAGCAAGCTCTCCTCTGAGCACAACGAGAATGGGTATGCCATTCGGGAGCGCAGGTACGGCAAACTCTCGAGGACGCTTCAGCTTCCTCAGGGTTTGAAGGAGGAGGAAATCAAAGCGTCCGTGGAGGATGGTGTCCTGACGGTTACGTTCCCGAAATCGACGCCTGAGTTGGCGCCGAAGAAGATCACGATTTCTTAAAGATCCCCTTTCCACTACATTTTACTTTCAATCATCTTTTCCATAGTTTCCTCCTTTCTTGAAATCCTGTCGTTCTTGTCACCCAAGTCGATGCCTCAGGCGCTAAAAAAAATATCACGATTCTGTAGTAAAGGACTTCCTCCGTTTCTATTCCCTCGCATATCGCAGTAATTTTGAGTTTTCATCGAGGTTTTCTTGTTGTCCTACGTAACATTTGTAACATTACCAAGTTTTTGTATAATACAGTGTCTCTGATACCTACCTGAGGCCTGAGGCCAAGGTAGTACATTACTTGTGCAAGATAACTTGTACTCGGTACTCTCAAGGCTAAGCGGCTAGATCTTTGTGCAAGTTGGGTACATTCTTGTAGCTACTCAGAATTCCCACCATCTTTTGCTTCAACCATCGCGATCTTGAGCTGCTGCTCGGTGCCCTCGCGCGATTTCATGGATTCGCACCGTCAACCTATGGACACTCTTTGGACGTTCTGCAATATTGCTCCTAAGAAGCCCATCAGACAAACGCCCTCCATTGTGCCGATTTTCAATTTTGAAAACAGTCTGCGTCGTGTTTCCTTGGATGTATGCCTGGTATTCAATTCTTCTGTGATTCTGTGACTGCTTGTACGATCTTCAGGATGACTAAGAAATGCGACACAGTAGTCACTATGACCCCATGGCAGTCACCCACGCCCGCAACTCGGGCTGCTCTCTGCTTGCACTTGACTTTAACACTGTGTGCAACTGTGCAATCGCCTATCGAATGAAGGTGCCCACCAAGGTATCTGTCTCGAACGAATCAGCTCCCGAGATGCGGCAGAAGGATGAAACATACTATTGGGACATGGCGTGTTTCTCTGTAAGCGCGGCGAACCTCACCCGCTCGCTCCTTTTGCAGGGAACGCTCGCTCTAATGCACTATGAATCCTAGGTCGAGAATTGCTTACTCAGACTCCCCCGCCCTCAATTCACGCTTGGCTCAGAATACTTTGAAGCCAAGCACTTGCAGACTTGCAATACTGCCTATGCTACCACGGTCGACTCTGGCGGCATAATCACACTCGACAACGTCCCCACCAGCGAGTTTCGTATATCCTTGAAGATACTCCTCCCAGTGTAAGCTCCCAACGCCTGAACATCGCACATTGCATCCCATCTGACTCCGGGCCTTTGGTAGCCAAACAGGCTTCTTGGATCCACAACCCTTGTATTGACAACGGACGAATGGCTCACCATACTCGCACTTTCCATCCTCTGGCGTTTCCTCGACCTTCCTAGACTCGCCATTCACATCTTGATCCCCAGCTCGTCGACTCTATTGAACTCGTGCACGTTGGTAGGTCAGCCTATGTTCCGAACTGGGTCATGAGGGATACCAGGCGCTTGTGGACAACTTGGACAAAGATATCTCGGAGGAGGAGAGTGAAAGCATCGGCCATCCGACAGCTGTGAAGTTGTATACCATTCGGCATGCTCCCGCTCCCGCTAAATCTCCTCGTCAGCGAAGGCCGTCGAACTTGTGGACCAACGTCTTGCAAAATTCGCTGACGAGTGGGAGGGATTGTCCAAAAAAAAAAAAGAGGTACAGCGGTACGCCGAGGACGACATTTTATGGGACAAAAATCAAGACGAAGAATTGAAAAGGCTCGAAGAGGAATCGGAAAGCAGCGACTGGAGAAGGAGCAACTAGACCGGCTTGCTAAGGAGGAAGGTCACGAAGAATAGCTCTCGAAATATGACAAGGAGTTATAGAGGCGGTCCGAGGAGTACAATAAGATCGCGAAGAAGCTCAGTCAGTAGGAGAAGCATCCGCCGGTGGCTCAAGGAGCCGCAGCCCCAATGCAAATCACTGGGCCCCTGCCTCAGCTTGGATCGTATCAGTACCGGTGAAAAGGGCAGGGAAACCGAGGAGAGCAGACAGGGAGTTTGATAAGTTTGTACTACAAATTGGCTCGTTCAATATATCTCTCTTACCTCCCTTCCCTATGAACCGCCTCTTGTCCTGTGGCCAATTTGATAGGCGCCCACAATTCGGTCAATGCCGGGCGGGGTTCAACTTGCTCTGCCTCGTCCCTCAGAAACAGTTCACAAGGTCTGCCCACAATCTCTGGTCAACCTTATACCAGCCCCATAAGGTTGCTCTAATTTTCTCTGCGCACTCGCATGACCGACATATCTCAAGCTTTGTGCATGATACCAAGGGAGACTGACTGTGCCACCCAAGCGCCAACTGCTGTCGACAAACCGACCTCGGAAACCATGACCGCACTTACCAACGCCGCCATTGAGGGAGAGAAGGACGAGGTCTACTACTGGGACACCGTCATATTCTTGGTAAGCTCCCATCCTGCAGATCGGAAGATCCGCAAGGCACTGACTTGTTTCTTGGGTTAGCTTGAAGGGTGTATCTTCAAAGTGCCCCGATATCAGTTCGTCATCGGGTCTACCTACTTCGCCGAGAGACTTAGGTCCACCAAAGAGGGTGATGGAGCTCCAGTTATACCCGAGGGGGCCACTGCCTCGCAGTTCCGAGTTTTCCTCAAGTTGCTGTTCCCAATGTGCGTAATGTTCGTACGCTCACGAAATAAGTCGTTGACATCCATTTTCTTCCAGTAACACGGCGTCCACAACGTTGCAACTTACAAAGGATGAATGGCTCATTATTCTCGAGCTATCTACGCGTTGGCACTTCCACGAGTTCCGTAAGCTCGCGAAAGAGCACCTCGACCCTCAGATCGACGATCCAATCGAACGAATCGTTGTCGGTCGGGCGGCGTACGTGCCTACATGGGTATTAGATGGCTACGAATCCCTGGTCACTAGGCCAGAGTGCATCAGCGAACACGAGAGCGAGCGCATTGGCCATCTGACAACGGTTCGCCTATACATCCTTCGACATGAACAGTGCGTCGAATCTTGCGCCTCAAGATTCCGCGAAGAAATACATGCGCTGGAGCAAACGGGAAGGGATCACATGTCCGCAACAGAAAGGCGAATGGAAGAAGAGAAACGGCTTGAAGAAGAAAGACTAAGGCATGATGAGGAAAAGCAGGTCCTGAAAGAGGAAGAGGAGCGGTGGATAAAGGAGGATGAAGAGATGAAACAAAAACGGGAGGAGCAACAACGGATGAAAGAGGAGGCGGAGAAACGGGCTAATTTGAAAGAGGAGAACGAGATGAAACGAAAATGGGATGAGGAACAACGGATGAAAGAAGAGGAGAGGCGCTGGCACATAAAAGAAGAAGAAATTCAGAAACGAAAATGGGAGGAGGAACAACGCATGAAAGAAGCGGAGGAACAGCGGGTGAAAGAGGAGGAAGATATAAAACAAAATGGGAGGAGGAACGACGGATGAAAGAGGAGGAAGAGCGATACAAGAAGAAGCGAAATTTGGAGTACATGGAGGGGAAATCCCACGTATCCGGGGATGTCCAACCAACGCTTGACGAAAAGGAGCCAGACGCGCCAAGTTACGGTGAAGGAGGGGTACAAAAGTTTGAGGAGGAAGCGCAAAGCCTCACTGTGCCGACGACGACGATGAAGAAACCCAAAAATAAGAAGATCCAGTTCTGTCTCCGTCGGGCAGAGAATAGACTTCGCCTAGCTGAAGAGGAACTCGAAAAGCGACTTATTGCTTCAGAGGAAGCTGAGAGGCTTCTCAACAACTTCAAAGATGCAAGACCCTATCTACGACCCCTTTTGGAGGGTCATAAAGGCAGCCCCATGTCGGAAGGAATCGATCAATGCGTACTTGAACAGGAGAAAGCGGAGCTGTTTCACCTCATTGAAGAGCAGGCAAAGACCCAACTGCTCGTTGTGGAGGCACAAGAAAGCCGTCGTGGCATGGAGGAAGAGAGGGAAAGATGGCTCAAAAAGGCAAATGCTTAAAGTCCACGAAATATCCCAAGAAGCGCGAGACTACACTTTTTTGCTGAATGTACTGTATTTTGTATCATATCAACGAATCAACGAATCAAGTATAGTGTACTGAGCTACTTCATCTATGGGGCCTTGTGCTGTTTACCATTCACATTCACTTCCCGGTCGATCAGGCCATCTGAAGGCAGTCTGAAGCGACCTTAGTCTGAGGTTTTCCAGAATTCTCAGCCCTGCGATTTCGTAGGTAGGTTCTTGTCAACATTCTCAGGGCAATGAATCTCAACACAACGTACCTCTACATATGTTGACGACGCTAACCCCTTCCCTAAGACGTCGGCCACGGCCGGTATCTGATCCGATTACTGAGTATTTGTCTTCCCACAGATCATTGGCAGTACATCTTCCTCAATCATCATGACCAATGTGGCACTCTCAGCAGCAGCTCTTACCCCCTCCTGGCTTCTCGACCACTGTTGTTACTATAGACGCCCACAACCCGGCTAATGCCGGGCGGGGCTCAACTTTCCTCTGCCCCCAAATACTAGTCCTTGTTCTTTTGAAATTCACAGGGTCTACCCACAATTCATTTCCACCCTTCTCCCAGCTCGATAAAATCGCTTGAGTCTCATCTGTACTCTCGCATGACTGACCTGCCTCAACCTTGGTGCATGATCCCGACGAAGACTGACTGTACCACGCAAGCGCCTACTGTTGTCGACGAACAGGATTCGAAGCCGATGACCGCCCTCACCGACGTCGCCATCGAAGGAGAGAGAGACGAGACGTATTACTGGGATACCGTCAAATTTTTGGTACTCTCTTTCTGTAAATCAGAAGATTAAAATGGTTCTAACATATTCCTTGGCTTAGGTTGAAGGGCACATCTTCAAAGTACCTCGATATCAGTTTGTTATTGGATCCACCTACTTCACCGAGAAGCTTGGATCCACAGAACTGGGCGATCACGAGAGTATTGCAGCTCCCGTTACACTCGAAGAGGCTACTGCCTCTCAATTCCGAGTATTCCTCAAGCTGTTGTTCCCAATGTGCGTAATCTTCGCTATACGACGACGGCCGCTTACATCTATTCTTCTCCAGTCATACAACGTCCACGACTCTGAGTTTTACGAAGGATGAATGGCTCGTCATCCTCGAACTATCTACACTTTGGCACTTCCACGGATTTCGCAAGCTCGCGAAGGAGCACCTCGAACCTCAGCTCGATGATCCGATTGAACAAATCATTCTCGGTCGAGCGGCGTATGTGCCGAAATGGGTGTCAGATGGCTACGAAGCTCTCATCACCAGGCCAGGGTGTATCAGCGAAAAGGAGAGCGAGCGAATTGGCCACCTGACCACAGTTCGCCTTTATATCCTTCGCCACGAACGGGCCTTGGACTCGGTCAGCTCGAGATTCCGCGAGGAGATATATGCGCTGGAACAAATGGAAAATGATCATCGTACGTCAGAGGAAAAGCTCCAGGTAGCAGAAGAGGCAAGAATTGCTCGGGAGTTGGAAGAAAAAGAAGAACATACTAGGTTGCAGGAGCAAACAGTACTGGAAGAAAGGGAGCAGGCACGGGTAGCAGCAGAGGAAGAGGCTGAGCGGCAAAGGCTAAGGCTAGCAGCAGAGGAGGAGGCGGAGTGGCAAAGGCAAGCAGCAGAGGGAGCGGAG